>SJYC01039603.1:0-13400 GCA_006408675.1 Madoqua kirkii | reverse complement strand
CTTTGCCAACAAAGGTCTGTCTAGTCAAGGCTATGGTTTTTCCAGTGGTCATGTATGGATGTTAGAGTTGGACTGTGAAGAAAGCTGAGTGCCGAAGAATTGATGCTTTTGAACTGTAGTGTTGGAGAAGACTTTTGAGAGTCCCTTGGACTGCAAGGAGATCCAACCAGTCCATTCTAAAGGAGATCAGTCTTGGGTGTTCTTTGGAAGGAATGATGCTAAAGCTGAAACTCCAATACTTTGGCCACCTCAGGCAAAGAGTTTTCAATGGAAAAGACCCTAATGCTGGGAAGGATTGGGGGCAGGAGAAGAATGGGAAGACAGTGGATGAGATGGCTGGATGGCATCACCGACTCGATGAGTTTGGATAGGTGCTGGGAGTTGGGTGATGGACAGGGAGGTCTGGTGTGCTGCTTCATGGGGTCACAAAGAGTCAGACATGACTGAGTGGCTGAAATGAACTGAGCTGATGCTGAAGCTGAAACTCCAATATTTTGGCGACTTGATACAAAGAGCTGACTCATTTGAAAAGACCCTAATGCTGGGAGGGATTGAGGGCAGGAGGAGTACGGGACAACAGAGGATGAGATGGTTGGATGGCATCACCAACACAATGGACATGGGTTTGGGTGGACCCTGGGAGTTGGTGATGGACAGGGAGGCCTGGCATGCTGTGGTTCATGGGGTCGCAAAGAGTCAGACACGACTAAGCGACTGCAGTGGACTGGACTGAATAAACTGAAGTTTAACTCTGTACGGAAGAAAGAAAAGTGTCAGTCATTCAGTCGTGTCCGACTCTTTGTGACGCCATGGCCTGTGGCCCATCGGCGGACTACAGTTCAGGAATTCTCACACGTCATCAGAGTGAAACTGAAAGCGCTAGTCACTCAGTCGTGCCCAGCTCCTCGCCACACCATGGACTGTGGCCACCAGGCTCCTCGGCCCATGGAGTTCTCCAGGCAAGAATACTGGAGTGGGTTGCCATTTCCTTCTCCAGGGGATCTTCCTGACCCAGGGATGGAACCCGGGTCTCCCGCATTGCAGGCAGACTCTTTACTGTCGGAGCCATCAGAGAAGCTCTTCACCACATACAGCAGACTGAAACGGCTATCTGTGTACCAAATACTAGAAGCACATATATCACACATAATATGTGCAACTATTTCACAGCAGTCTAGACACTGCCAAAGAAAAACACGATTGTGTACATATTTTCTCTCATAGGAAAAGCTTTTCAGAGTCTTGATTTTGATCTGCTATTGTTTATAGTAACAAGAAACACAGAACAACTGAACTTACCACAACTGGAAACTGGCAGTCTGAGTGGAATCACAAAAGTCAATACCCATTGAAACAGTAATGGATCCCGCAGGCTCAAGAGATTCTAGGAAATAAGACAATTTAGACATGAAAACACAGAGGAAGTGAAAAAGAGGCAAACTAAACACTGAAAACATATGTAATATTTGTGGTTTGGTTAAAATAGTCAAACTTAATGATAATTTGTAAGAATAATTTGAAACTAATGGTATTAAAGCAAATCATAAAGTAATTTCACCTCAAGGCTTTCTTTTTCACAATTTAATTCTGCACATAACTACAATGAACACATTACATCTATTTGTTTCAGAAATAGAGCTCATCCTGAGAAATTCCATGTTTTACAATCGTGTCTTGATAGGAACTGAAGGTGAGAAGGAAATAAATGTTTTCCCGTTTCGAACATCTGTACCAGACTCTGGGTGTTATAAGAGATTATGTACTTAAAACTATGCAATATTTACTCTAGATATGAAAAATACATTTTCAGCAATGTCCTAAATTTTCACAGGGGAAAAAGTCCTAAATTTAAAGTTTGCAAATTAAAGCAAAGTTGGAAGAAGAAATTAACTTGTCCTCAGGTATTACTGAAGATAACTGGCATTATATGAACCAAAATAGTTAAGTCTCATTGTATTATTTGAAGAATTACTTGAAGAAAATTTAGTAGCAGATTATGTTATCTTAAAAAAACAAATTATAAAATGACATTTTGTAGATATGTAATTTCTGAACCTTCACCCATCAACTAATCAAGTGTTGGAAATAACTGCTTCAATATACAGTACTGGTTGATAATAATAAAACTCAAGATAAACAACACGATTTTACACTGCTTTTGATTCCAGAGTCAAAGAGTAATGCTGTACATTAGAATAATAAGGGATCTTAAACATATACCTATTTAGTATAAATATTTGTATATATTCTATATTTAAATAGAAACCATTCACTTTTGATTTCTACGTTGTTTAAAGTCTCCAGTATAACTGTGCTTGTATTGTTAGTTCCATTATTAGATGTAACTATATTTTAGCAATCACACAATGGTCCAATAGACGGTGATTATCCTAGAGCTTGTGATAGGTATAATTTCCCATTTAATGTTAACCATTACAGAAATCATGGTACAGGTAGGACAAAATAATTCAATAAACTTAAAATATTAAGAAGTATTTTTATATCTAAAAGCCTAAATGAAGAATAAGCACTATAAGGAGGTATTTGATGCTGACTTTAAAGTGTTATTGGTGTGCTGATTCTAGTTGGAATTCCATTTATTTATAAACCTAACATTTACCAGGAGGGTATGTAAGTACCCCAGAAGCCTTGCTACTTAATCTTTGACAAACAGGCTTTACTGTAAATAACTGCAATGACGGTTTTCTTGCATTTCTCCTAAAGCCTACACCTTATCAGTTCACAGCTGTCAGTCACACTGTTCCATGCTCTTCTTCACGGAATCCTTGGTGCTCTCTTCTGTGCCACAGATATCCTGGGGTTTGGTCTTGTTTGCACCTGACACCACTTTGGTAGCAAATGCTGTCATCTCCAAAAAATGATGGCACTCAGGACTAGCTCTTTCTATATCATGTATCCTCATATCTCATTTGACCAAGTGACAGTTCTTAGGATGCCTTGATGATGTCACTGTTTGACACAGTTTCATAACATCCTCAGTCTTCAGATAATTAACTGCGAGCTGAGTGCCATACTAATCCTGGAGGCTAGTTCACGATCGATGGTATGTTTTATTATATGAAAGCTTCAACAGCAGAGGGGCTTCCCTGGTGGCTCAGATGGTAAAGCATATGCCTCAATGTGGGAGACCCAGTTTGATCCCTGGGTCAGGAAGATCCCCTGGAGAAGGAAATGGCAACCCACTCCAGTACTCTTACCTGGAAAATTCCACGGACTGAGGAGCCTGGTAGGCTACAGTCCATGTGGTCAAAAACAGTCGGACATGACTGAGCGGACATGAATTCGGACACTTTCACTTTCAAGAGCAAAGTAATCAGCATAAAGTTATTCATATAACAGATTTTTATAATATTTGAAGCCTACTATAATACACTGGAAAAGTTTATTCAGGCAGGGGTCTATAGTTGAATACTGGTTCTGAATCATCACAATATACATGAAAGGGTTATGCATAAATGACTGAAAAACACTGGTTCTATTACACCACTATATTAATAATGAAAAATGAAATCACACAGGATGCTGTCTACTATGACGGGACAGTTGTATAGTAACTAGTGAAATCTTAGCTGAACTCAAACTTGTCAAGTCTTAACACAGAGTCGCTGAATATGGTGCAGAGAGCCTAAGGCTACTCTTTTGCGGGTGTGTGTGTTTTAAATTTCCTGTGTACATGTACCTCATCTTCGTGGGAAGATGGTACTCTATTCCTAACACTCTTGCAAGGAATCCAGTTTCATGCTAAAGGCAGGGCAAAATCCTGACAAAAAAGTTTTCTCATATTACAGAGAAAAAGAGAATAGACTGGTGACAAATAAGAAAGTCACTAACTCCTTAACATATGTATATGTGCTTATTAAAGAACACAAATATCTTACTTCCTTTATTTCACAAAAATATGAAAATGTAGTATTTTTGTTGCATCCTTAGGATGTTTTTGGAGGACTAATTAAAATATATCATACTCTGAACTCTACTGTTATCTACTGCATGAGAATCTATACTGCATGGGAAAGAACTCTGTATCTTGAAGGGTATCCAGTAAATGCCAACAAAATGAATGAAACCCTATGGTCAGGAAATCTGCCTAAGAAAAGAAAGCCTATTACCAGTACTGAGGCAATGATATATTTCGTATTTTATTTTGGTGTGAAGGCCATACTCTGAAATTATTGTATTTATTTCTTCTGTTCTACATAGGCCAACAAAAGGTCAACTCATCAACTCATTATGCCAGCTCAAAGAAATGTTAATACTGTTCTACTGTTTTAACCTTTGGATAACATTTTCAACCTTCAGACAATGCATATATCAGATGCTTGATGCTTCTTAAAGTAACTTTTTAACTAGATTAAAAAAGCTGGATTGCAAGCAATAAAAAAGAACACAAATTGGGATATTCTTAATTCCTTAGCAATACGTTAACCACAAAATAAATAAGAATCAGCACACTGTCTTCTTTAAATAGTGTCTTAATCACCAAATTATTTTTTAAAAAGGATATTAAGTGGGTTCTGAAATCAATTTACTTCAACTCTACTTCTCTCTACTTTGGCTGCTTCCAAATTTCATCTAAATATTAGGAATTTTTTATATCTTTGTGGAAAAAATATAACACAAAGGATGATTGTTTTACTGAATGACTCATTAAAATGACAACAATGTCAAAGAGCTCACTCAGGCAAAGATGGAGAAAGACAGAATAACTATATGATAGAAAATAATGAGTAAGGAAGGTACAGTTACCTGGTCAAAAGGCTTTGCTCACCTTAAGTATCATAAAAAAGGAACTATGTAGACCTGATTGTAACACTTCAAGGATTCAATGACAGAAACCTTTTATCACTTTTAATTAAGATCTTTTCGGAAGCTTCTTTCAACTAAACTGTAGGACTAACTCCATTCACACAAAACCAAAATAGAGCTAAACATTCTAACTATTGTACCATTTTAAAAATTCAAAGTAAGCCATTCAACTGTTACACTTCATGCTAAGAAGGTGTTATCTCCTGTAGCAGCTGGGGAGACAGTATGATGTACTGGGCCCAGAGGCAGCCTGGAAGGCGCATGGTGCATAGCAGGGGCAGCCTACTGGGCGTCAGCTGGTTGTACAGCAGGTGGGGATCAAGCATGGGCACCGCCATATTCTTGTGTTTATCCATGAACAGTGAGATTTCTGGGTTTGTCCTTTAGTGTGAAAAGATGCTGATTTTTAAATGGTGGCAACAGATTAAAACACATAATGTGTGAAAATACCAATGGACTTTCTGCCTTCAGAAAGAGGAAGACAAACAGAATTGGTATATACCCTCTCAGTCTTTGCTCCCTTTACATTTCAGTCTACAGAATGTGAAGGAAAATGGAGAAGAAAAGATGCAGGAGGTTACCATAACCAAAAGGCAAAGTAAAATCATGCAGGGAAGGAAGCTGACCAGGAAAAGAGGTGGGGGAAGGTGATGCAGGTAGGAAAATTGCAAAGCAATTTTGATTCTCCAGAACCATTCTTTCATCAGTACTGGTTATCACCATTGATGGCACTTGATTTGCTAAGGGCAAAGAAATGTATTTATCTTATACAATAAATTTAATTTAAAAAGGAAAGACTAATGTTGGGTTGGCCAAAAAGTTCGTTCAGGTTCTACCATGCCATGGTAATGAAAAACCCAAATGAACTTTTTGGCCAACCCAACATAAACTGAGTTTGGTAAAAATCAATAAAATAATATGTATTCTACTTTATTTAAAAAATAAACACATTTACTTATCAAATATAGTTAAAGCAATAAACAAGGATTAATATTTACCTATTGGATTAAAAACATGCATTTGCATGCCCATAGGAAGCTTTTTTCCCCCTACGTGGATATTTTCTATCTTCTGATCAGTGGTATTATTCAGTGTTATTTGCACAGAGACCATTTTATCACCAAAAATGCAAGGCTGTCTTGGAAAGAAGTAATGGGCAGCGAGTCCTTTCCCACTCATTCGATGAAGCAGCACATGAGTTTTCCCTGGTACAAAGACAGGAGTACTGACCTATTACACATTGGAAAAGAAAAAAAAGTGAATTAGTGAATATAATTACTAATTCTTAGAAAATATGTAAAAATTCATAACATTTAACTCCTATTTTCCCTAAAGTATTAAATAAATCACAATAAGACATAATAGTAGGTTCTCAAGTGGCTAAAAGTCTGAGATTTAAAACTCTAACGTCTGTGGCCACATTTCCTGCCATATTGCTCAGCAAGAAATAAAACAAAGCACAGATGAGACAGAGAGCCTGGCTGGTATCTTTGGTTTGGATGGTTCTTAAAGCTGACATATTCCTACCATTTCTGAAGCGTGGCTTTCTGTAAAATAGGAAGTGGAACCCTCTGCTCCTTTTCTTTGGTTTAAGCCAGTTCAAATTCAGTTTCTGTCATTTAACTCTCCCAACTCAACTACTAATCAGGATTAGTCAGATTTCAGGATGCTAACTGGGGGAAGATGTGTATAAGAGACAGTCTGTACTCTCCGGGCATATATTAAAATATTTTGACAATCTACATCTAAAAAAGAAGAGAATAATTGCAGTTATATAAATATATATATTTTTTAGAGTTTACAAACTTTATTTTCTTCCTAGGTATATTTTGGACATCTTGCCAATTTTCTTTTTATTTTTAATAATTAGCCTTTTGATTTCCTTGAACTTTCAAACTATAAAAGGCAGAACTTATATCTGCCTATAAGTTCATTATAGGCAGATTATATTATCTTTCATTATAGGTAGATACTTATACTTTCATTTCCAATCTTGACTCCTTTAACCTTTTTCATCTTGAATTTCTTTCACTGTAAACTAATGACTATAACCTCCTTTTTAAGTGGTTCTTCCTTTGCTTTTGGGGCTTCCCTGGTGGCTCAGAGGTTAAAGCATCTGCCTCTAATGCGAGTAGACCCAGGTTCAATCTCTAGGTCGGGAAGATCCCCTGGAGAAGGAAATGGTAATCCACTCCAGTATTCTTGCCTGGTGAATCCCATGGATGGAGAAGCCTGGTAGGCTACAGTCCATGGGATCACAAAGAGTCGGACACGACTGAGCGACTTCACCTTCACCTTCCTTTGCTTTAATGATTAAAAGATTTTCCCTGCCTCAAGATCAGGTAACTATTCATTTACATTTTCTTCCAGAGCTCTTATGGTTCCAATTTTTCAATTTACGAGGAACTAATTTAGGTAGAGAGCCATTTGGACTGCAAGGAGATCCAACCAGTCCATCCTAAAGGAGATCAGTTCTGGGTGTTTGTTGGAAGGACTGATGCTAAAGCTGAAACTCCGATACTTTAGCCACCTCATGCGAAGAGTTGACTCATTGGAAAAGACTGATGCTGGGAGGGGTTGGGGGCAGGAGGAAAAGGGGACAACAGAGGATGAGATGACTAGATGGGATCACCGACCTAATGCACATGAGTTTGGATGAACTCTGGGAGTTGGTGATGGACAGGGATGCCTGGTGTGCTGTGATTCACGGGGTCGCAAAGAGTCAGACATGATTGAGTGACTGAACTGAACTGAACTGAATTTAGGTATATTTACTTTATATTTAATAATTTTCCTCCACATACTTAACATCTGTACATGATTCAATAATTAGCTTTTCCTCAATGATCTGTAAATGCAAACATTCTAATTATTTAGTTGGAGACATTTTTGAACTTTGATAGAACTGCTAAATCAGTACCACACTGTTTCATTTCTTAAAGCCCCACAATATGATTCAGTTGTTTGACAAAACCAAGTGTCCCTTTTCCTCCACCCACCCCGCCCCCCTGCCAATATTTTCTTGGCTAATCACCTGTTTTTGTTTCCAATGAATTTTAGACTCTTTGAGCTAAATTCAATTGTGACTGTAATTAAAGGCAGCATATTAAGTAAAAAAAAAAAAACCCCATCCATTCTAAAATCATAAGGTGGTTGTCTTTCCATTCAAAGTACTGCATGTGACTTGACATAGGAAGGCTTTAAAAACAATTTGTAATTAAACAGGCCCAATCAAGATTTGTTCCTAACAAGCATACTCTCCCAAACTAGGTTTCCTATTATAATTTAACCTGTTCAACAGGCTCACCATGCCACTGACATCTGATATATAAAAAAGCTTAATAATACTAATCATTTAAAATGCATCAACAAAAATCTAAGAATAAAATAGAAAAGCAGAAGAGAAGCAGGAATCGGGAGCTATAAGCAGCCAGGAATTAGCACTCTTCATATAAGGTTCTTTGAAGGCAGGCCTTATGTCATTTAAGAGCTATCAACTTGTCTGAGTTGGTTTATTGAATTCTCTCAATCTAGTTCTGGGACACATGGTCCAATTTGTCTCAGAATTCTGCACCTTCATTATGATAGTTAAAATGATGCTAAAGCAGTGTGCAGCAGTGGAATAAAAACGGTGTAATTGTCTTCACTCATTCCACACTCAGCCAAATTCAAGAAGCACTTTTAATGAAGTTAGCATCTAAAAAGGTCCTCTGTAACAATCCTCCAAGCTTATCTATGATAATGCAAAAAAGCCTATGTTTTCTTTCATAGTAAATAGCTCCTAAATGGCATTTAGAGGGTAATAATATAGCTTTTTTTTAACTACAGAGACGGGTTAAATGAGAATGACTGTTTTTTCTAACCTATTTTCTAAGTTCATATAAGTCACATTTAGTGAATCTCCTCTAATATCTTAACTACATAGATGATATTCTGTTCAAGAAAACCAGTAGGTTCCATAAATCCTTTGCCAATTTCCACATGTAATACAGTTAGTCCTGACAAGAAAATAAGACTTTAGTTCAACGTTTTGTATATCAGATTAGTTACCTATACTCCAGAAGCACACATATGATCTGTGGGTGCTTATATTCTAAGATGGCCTTTCTGACTTTACAATTGATAAATAATGATTATTTTACTAAATGTTAAAACAATAGTAAAAGGTAAATTAATTAGAGAATGACCTAGGCTATGGCTGTGAAAATGAGGATTTAAGTTTAAGGATACTTGAAAAATCTGAACAAAACAGACCATCTTTGGCCCACAAGCCAAATATAACCTGCTGCCGGTCTCGTAAAGTTTTATTGGAACAGACATTTGCATTCTTTGACGTACTGTGGATGGTTGCTCTTCTGCTCTATGGTGGAAGAGCTGAGAACTTCCAGTGCCTAATATATTTACCATCTGGACCCATTACAGAAAAAGTTGGCTGACCCCTGACCTAAGTGCACAGTCTCACATCCTTCCTTCTCCAGTTGTTGAGAAATAGTTTTCCATATTCTCTCACAGTTCTGCGCAGCTTCTAAGGAAAGGCATTAACAAACAGCTTTGCTCCTGAAAATCTTTTCCAGGATGATCTTTTCCAGGATGTATAGCAAACAGTCTCTGGAAACGGTTCAGTGCCTCCCCTCTGGTGCAAAGGTTGAATAGATTTACCAAAAGACCCTTATAAAAGGTTGGGATCTTTTATGCTAAGAATTTCTTCTCTAAAGCCACACACTGCATGTGCAGTCCTATCTAGCATTCATTGTGTCACCCTGTGAAAACTGGGGAAGTGGCAAGAACGATGTTCCCCTGGCTACTGCTACTGCTGTGAGTAATAAATTGTCCTCTGCCTTTGACACAGGAGTCTGCGTCTTCTATCTGCGTAGCCATGAAATTGTCTCAGGCTAATTTGTTAACCCGCAAGTGAGGCAACATCTCAGACCCTTCACAGTTCTTTGATATCTATTCATTTCCTTATTTTTTGGACACTCAACAATTCCCAGATCCACTTACTCTAAAGAGCTAAATGAACACTGAGTAGGACTATCATGTACAGCTGTACAGCTGTAACTGCCTGAGACTGGAATATGAGCTGAAAACCTAGCTTACACTGAAGGGCACCTTTACAGAATGTTCACAATGGTACCGCCTGGGCTAGCACATTTTGCTACTGAGAAGCCTACTTTATATAGTAGAAGCTACTTTTTTCATTTTCCTTTGTAAAAGTTGATTTTATAACCTGGATAATTATTTCTATGGGTTTCTGATGTCTTATAATGTCTTCTGATGGCTGACAACGAAGTATCAAGTAAGTTTTATGACAGACACTGAGGAATCAGAATTCAGTGTTTCAGGATTGTTTTTATCTGGTTGAAGACTAAAGGCTAGTCTTTCAAATGTGCTTTCTCCCCAGTGCTCCACCTATAGAGGTTATGCCCAGGACTGCCTAACACATCCAACCATCTTCTAAGAATGTTGCCATTCAGTTCCTGATGCAGCTGGCATGTTCTCATGACAACTCACGATCTGACCACATTAAGGAACGGCTCAGGAATGGACACTCGGCCCAATGAGTACCTTTTCTGGGATTTTTGGATTTGGCACTTGGGAAGTAGAGTCAATCTCTCTCAAGTGGCTAAAAGTCTGAGATTTAAAACTCTAACGTCTGTGGCCACATTTCCTGCCATATTGCTCAGCAAGAAATAAAACAAAGCACAGATGAGACAGAGAGCCTGGTGGTATCTTTGGTTTGGATGGTTCTTAAAGCTGACATATTCCTACCATTTCTGAAGCGTGGCTTTCTGTAAAATAGGAAGTGGAACCCTCTGCTCCTTTTCTTTGGTTTAAGCCAGTTCAAATTCAGTTTCTGTCATTTAACTCTCCCAACTCAACTACTAATCAGGATTAGTCAGATTTCAGGATGCTAACTGGGGGACTGGGGAATAAAATCATAATGGGAGAATGTACTTTCTCATTCTTTCTCCTAAAGCCCTGGTAGAGATGTTATGGCGAAACTCATGCATGGCATCTGATTACGTTCAACCATATGAATCTACCAATTCTGTAGATCAAACAGTTGAATCAGAGCAAAAGAAATAAAAGCAAAAACAACAAATGGGACTACGTTAAACTTAACAGTTTTGCACAGCAAAGAACTGCTAACAAAATGAAAAGATAATCTACTGGACAGGAGAAAATATTTGCAAATGATATGACTGATAAGGAATTAATACCCAAGGAGTTAATACCCAAAATACATAAACAGCTCATACAATTCAACATAAAAAAAAAAAACCCCACCCAATTTAAAAATGGGCAGAAGACCTGAATAAACATTTCTTCAAAGACAACACACAGATGTCCAGCTGGCACATGAAAAGATACTCAACATCTTTAATTATAAGAGAAATGCTAATTAAAACCAAAATGAGGTATCACTTCACAGCTATCAGAATATACACCACGTCTTCTCTATCCATTCAGCTACTGATGGACATTTTGGCTGCTTCCAGACCTTGATTATTTTAAGTATGTTGCTATGAACACTGAAGTGCATGTAGTTTTTCAAATTAGCATTTTCTTTTTGTGGGATATGTACCCAGGAGTGGAATATAATATGGCAGTTCTATTTTTCACTTTTGAGAAACCTCCATGTTATTTTTCACCAATTTACACTCCTACCAATAATGTAGACAGGTTCTCCTTTCTCCACATCCTCACCAACAATTGTTTTCCACCAATTTACATTGGTGGAAAATATATGGAAGTTTCTAAAAAAACTAAAAATAGAACTACCATCTGACATTCCACTCCTAGATACATATCCAAAAAAAAAAAGAGAGAGAAAATACTAATTTGAAAAACTACATGCACTTTATGTTCTTAACAAGATATTTACAACAGCCAAGATCTTGAAGCAACCAGAATGTCTATCAATAGGTGAATGGATAGAGAAGACATGGTGTGAATATACATATACACACACATACACATACAGTGAAATACCACTCAGTCATAAAAAAGAACAAAAATTTTGCAATCGGCAACAACATGGACGGACTGGGAGGGTTTTATGCTAAGTGAAATAACTCAAACAAAAAAAGACAAATACTGTCTGTAGAATCTAAAAAGAAAACATACTAGTGAATATAACAAAAAGTAGACTCACAGGTATAAGAACAGACTAGTGGTAACCGACGACTGAGAGGAAAGGGAAAGGGGAAAGACGGGAGTAGGAGGTTAAGAGGCACAAACTAATATATATAAATTAAATAAGCTCCAAGGATATATCATACAACACAGGGGACACAGCCAACATTTCATGACTACTATAAATAGAGCATAACCTTTAAAAACTGATTTATTATACTGTTCATCTGAAACATAAATAATTTTGTACATCAACTATACCTCAAAAAATAAAGAGAAAAAAAAAAAAGAGTGGAATTAGCAACACTTATGGTTCAATCTAAAAGCCTGCTTTGGTTCTAGGCTACTCTCTTTAGGGAAGAGGAATTCTTAACGTGCCCATACTACTCACTGAAGCTCTATGTTGAGGCTACAGAGCAAAAGCCCGGCTAATAAAGGACCGGTTTGCCTGTCTTTGTTCTCTGACTCTATGTTTCCCTTGAGTATCTTGGGGAGAAAGGTAAGCGACCACAACCTCACATCTGGATTACTCCGAAAGCCTTCTAGTTGGTCTCCTTGCTCCTATTCTTGCATCCTACAGAGCACATACTGAAAACAGAAGCCAGTAAGAATCAGTTAAAATAAAGTCACACATATCGCCTCTCTGTTCAAAATCCTTCAGTGGCTCCCAACTTCATTGAAAATGAGACCTAAAAACTCTTATAAAGGCCGATAAGGCCCCATATGGCCTGGCCCCATTGTATTTCTTTGACCTCATTTCCTGTTACTTTTGAACCCACAACTCCCTCCACTCCAGCCATCCTGACATCCTTCCTGCTCCTTGGACACTCCAGTAAGCCTCCCACCCAGGGCCCTGGCACTGGATACCCCTTCCTGGAATGGACTATCTCCAAATACTCACATGGCTCAGTGCCGATATACCTTTGCTCAAATGTTTCCTTCTTAATGAGGTTTAGCCCATTTGCATCTCTTCCTTCGGATTCCCCTTTCTTCTTTTTTCATAGTCATAATACCTTCTCGGATACAATACACATAATCACATAATTTGCTTATTTGCTATGTTTATTATCTGTCTCTCCATTTATTCCTTGATTTTATGTTCAATTTATAAAACACAATTGTACCCATTTTTAGAACTCAAGGTATAATTTTTCTACTTTAATTTAGTCTACAGAGATCTACAGATAATATACTACTAGTACTGGTCCTAACTATACTTAACAGATGCTGAGTGCTCAACACTGTTCCTAAAAATATTATAGTCTTTCAAGGAGCTTACTGTGTTGATAAGTGAAGATTATCAATATTAATATTTGTCAGTTTTAGGATATGACTTGACTAAGAATTTCCTAGTACATATAATTATGCACAAATGAAAAATACCATATTTCTTAAGGTACACACAAAGAACAATTTAATAATGAGAAGGATTTCTA
>SJYC01039601.1:0-22676 GCA_006408675.1 Madoqua kirkii | reverse complement strand
CAGAAATTCCTATAACACTTTGATAAAAAAAATAAACCTTTTAAAAAACCTAAGCAGAGTCCTCCAAATACACTGCACTTTAGTTCTAAATTTCAGTGTATCCCTATTTTTTTGCCAGTCTTGCACAAAGAACTCACTCGTTAGTTCTATGATTTGCTTAAATCATTTTTACTTATGCTCTACTCTAATAAATCCTATTACTTGATTAAATATCAAATATTAACCATAATACAATGTTCAGCTCAAGTTCCAACTGATCTATTCAACTGTTTCTGACCAAATCCAGTCCATAAGTGATGTGAGTCACATTCCATTCTGACATTCTTTATAATTTAATTTTCATATGATTATTTAACTTTATAACTTTAATAAGATTACTTAAGTTTATTCTTATGAACCATGTAGGCAGATAAGTGCTGTCTAGACAATAATTTCTTTGCACGATTTTAAAAAATATAACTTTAGAATTCTGTTGTTTTAACAGCACGATTATTTGTGCCTATAATTATGTGATAATACTTACATTTTAAAATGTCTTAAAATTTCTGCATTAAAAGTCATGTCATTTGAGACATGCTTCCACTATCTATTGAGATAAATCAATGTTTCACAGAGAAATGCTAATATAATAGATTCTAATAAATGAAAATTGGTGAAAATTTTGAAATAAAAATTCTGACTTAAAGAAGCATCAAAAAGACAGCAACAAGAAAATACAGATGTATGAAATTTAACTTGATATGACTGATTTCAAAATTTTCAAATTTCTCTTAATTTGAGTGCTCCTGGGTGACTGCAGCCATGAAATTAAAAGACGTTTGCTCCTTGGAAGAAAAGTTATGATCAACCTAAATAGCATATTAAAAAGCAGAAACATTACTTTGCCAACAAAATTCCGTCTAGTCAAAGCTATGGTTTTTCCAGTAGTCATGTATGGATCTTAGAGTTGGACTATAAAGAAAGCTGAGTGTTGAAGAACTGAAGCTTTTGAATTGTGGTGTTGGAGAAGACTCTTGAGAGTCCCTTGGACAGCAGGGAGATCCTACCAGTCCATTCTAAAGGAGATCAGTCCTGAATATTCATTGGAAGGACTGATGCTGAAGCTGAAACTGCAATGCTTTGGCCACCTGATGCAAAAAAAAACTAACTCATTAGAAAAGACCCTGCTACTGGGAAAACCTGAAGGTAGGAGGAGAACGAGATGACAGGTTGTATGACATCAGTGACTCAATGGACATGAGTTTGAGTAAACTCCAAGAATTGGCAACGGACAGGGAGGCCTGGTATGCTGCAGTCCATGGGGTCACAGAGTTGGACATGACTGAGTGACTGAACTGAACTGACCAGAGTTAAGTAAAACCGCCATAAGTAAGAATTGCTTGGTTAGGTAGCTGGCCATAATCCCCACGGGAGAGCTCCATTTGAATTTTAGGAATAGTGAGTGATCACCATCAACATCAAGGTCTGGGAGCACATGCTTATCTGTGGCGTTAGGCTTTGGCTCTGCATCAGAATGCGCTCCATAATGCCTTACCCTTCTACTCTTCCACAATTTGAAAGATGAGGAATGAATATCTGAGTCATCTTCTTCTCCCCAAAGGTGCTATACATGAGGTGATACACAGATAATGGATCCCCAAAAGGACCTGAGTCTCCCCCACACAATCTATAAATATGTAACGATGCAGGGCAGGGGAGAATCAAGATGGCTAAACAGCTGATTTTGAGATGAGATTTTCCTGGGTTGTCTATGTGGGCTACTGTAACTGTATGGATCCCATAAGGGAAAGCAGGAGGCGGGAGAGTCAGTGTTATAGGAATGTGGTGTAAAGACAACTCAGTCATTGATGGCTCTGAAGATATAACAGGCTATGAGCTGAGCAATGTGAGCAGCCTCTAGAAGCTGGAAAGGCAAGGAAAAGAATTTTCCTTTAGAACTTCCAGAAGAAAACACAGCTGTGCTAACACCTTGATTTTGGCTTGGTAAGACCCTTTTTGGACTTTGACCTCCAGAATTATAAGATAATAAATTTGCATTGTTATACACCAGTAAATTGGTGGTAATGTGGCAGTAATAGGAAACTAATAAAGTAATTTGGTAACTATTTAGGAACTACTGTTCTAAATTCTTGTGTTATAAAACCCATCTGTGGAGTCTATGGTATATTTACTTGCATACATCTTTCAATGGCTGATGTGTGATCTGAGAGGCATCAAAAAATTCTGCTTTCCCTATGGTATTTTCCCATTAGATCCAACTAGCTTAGACATTAATAAACTTGAGTGGCTTTCAAACCCCATAGTTACTTGTCAGAATCATCCAGAGGACTGGTTTATAAGAAATTCACCTCCTCTAAGAGTCTTTCTATATTTTTAGTGACTTTCATCCATTTGGTTAACATACAGGTGCTGCTGAAAACCAGTGAAAAAAATAAAAGTGAACTGTCTTCCAAAGGCTCCAATTTAATGCTCTGAATATTATCTAAGACTATTTTTTAAGACTCTTTGGTTAGTATGTTGGTTTTTCTCATAAAATATACATATAGAAACATTCTGTATGAGTTCTATACAAGCAGAAAGAGATTATAGTAATCAGACACTTGAGAGACAATTTCAAAGGCAGACAAGTTTCCATGGAGGAAAATGAAGGAACCAAGAAAAATATAAGAGGGTAGGGCTAGGTTAGAGAAGGAGAGGGCAGGTATTACAAAAGTGATAATTCTGGAACACCTCTTTACAATGCTAACAATTTTTTCTATCATTATCTTTTTCTGAAACAGGTACAATAAAATTTCAGATTTTTTTCAAAACGGCTATACTGAGTCTCTGAATCAGGATTCTTAACCCTTTTACAGTACTCATGTAAAAGTTAACAACATAAATCCTGGGATAAATAATGGAAGGTGTACCAATGAATGTTTATGCAATCAGGTCTACACAAGAAAAGTGAAACCACTGGAACTATAAGCAAATACTATTCAGAAGAAACTCAATTCAGTCTGTGTTGGTTTGACAGAAATATATGTACAATGACAGAATGTTTCTTGGTGGTAATTCCACATCTAAATTATTTTATGGAAGGCATTCAGTATTACCATCCAAGACAAAAGGTTTCTTCTTGGACGGGGCAGCATTAGTAACTTCCTCTGTCAGTGACCTAAGACACCTTATACAACCTCCCATGGCAGCTCTGTTCATGCTCTATTGTACTCTTGTTTATCGTCTCTGTTTCCAAAAGACTGTGAGATGCGTTCAAAACTGTAACCATGGCTTACTAGTTTAATTTGACGTAGCTCATACCATAATGTTCAGAACGTGGAAGTCACTGCTTTCATGTTTATTAATAGAATGCTCACAGTTAAACAACAACAACAACAAAAACTTTTACTAGGAAAACTATAACCTCCAAAGCTTTTTACTAGGAACACAAGGAGAACTAGCACCACCCATACAGACACGGAGTCTGCAAAGAAGGTAAAGAACTTTCACCTATATTAACCATTCTATCCCAACTCCTCTTGGAGATCTAAGATAGCTAAGAAATTTCATACAATCATGATATGTAATTTTTATGTTTAATCTGACACCTGCTCAGATCATTTCACTGCCACTTGATATATAACAGCACTTCTTTGGTTGAAAGGTTTGAAATAAGTATTGAGCCACATATCTATAAAATATACTCTTGAAGAGCACATTGGTGAGTTTCAGAATACACAAAATCTGGTCAAGTAATAAAAAAAAAGGTATGTTATGATTTTCTCTACCTATTTATTGAAAGACATGAATTGTAACCTCTCCAAATGTGCAACATTCTTTTAAAAATTAATTAAATGGTATTGTTTTCTAAGGAAGAAATATTAAAAAAAGAATTCAGATACTAATTTCTGAATTTTCTTTAAACTGTTTTACTTTTTCCCTGAGTGTTTAAAATGAGCAAAGCATTCAAACTTGGGTGGTACATCTAACAGTTTTAGCAAATGAAGCTACACAAAACTTCAAATTCTTTTCTTGCTTTCCAAAAAACTTGGGCAAGTTTCTGATTCAAATCAAATATGATAGAGGGTATAAGATTAAATTGACAGTGGCTGACCTATATTCCCAATCTACCTATAATTTGCTCTAGTGACTAAGTTGTTTATGCAATCCCCAGAAGTAAAACAGGCGTTTGAACACTTTCTGGTGCGAAACACATCTCTGTCACAAAGCCATGTCTTAATTTCAAATTCATACTGAGAATCATTACTTTGAGTAACCCTGCCACTGCACAAGACTTGTGTGAAGCCATCGACAAACTTGACATTTTATAAAGGGCCAGCCCCCTTTCACACTGACATCCTCTGTACCCTGAGTAAATAACTAACAATTCATTTCCTAACCTTGACTTTAGAGTCCAGCCTTCCCACCACTCTTTTTTTTTCCCCTCCCCTTTCTTTCCAAACAAGTGACAAAGAACAAGGAAGCTGATTGAAGGGGTCCATTATGTATCAACTTAAAGAAAGGCAAAGTGATTGATGAAACTAGCAGTCACCTTCACTGCTAGCTACTGCACCTGTATCCTTTTTGTCAAATGACCTGAAAATCCTGCTGACAGTTTAACATTCACTACAAGGATACACACTATGGAACTATAGTTTTCAGTTATTTCTATTCGCAGTGAAATCTTTAGGGATGTGCTTTGAGAACAAAAGTTAAACTTTATAATTTCCTAAGCTCCATATCTTCTTCTTACATAGTCACTGATTACTGTTAACTCACTGTGCAAAAATACTGTCATGGGGGTGTAAGGACAAGTAAGTGTGGTACGGTGGGTAATGAATGTTTATTTTAAACTTTATCTTTCTGTGTGTTTTGTTGGCAGAGACAAGACTGGTAACTCAGCAGGATTCCTTCCGCCAGATTATTGATGAATTACAATTAATTGTATTGACAGAAGAATAATTTGTGATTTCTCATTTTTTCTCTAAAAGTAGTCAATATCCCAAAAAGTAATTAATTAAAACAAAAAGTAAAAACGCAACATTAAAAAAAAAAAACAGTATTTTACCTAAACCATCTCAAGTTGTTTCCCAACTTTTCATAGGTGGGGACTTAGTGAAATTACAGGATAACCCAGTAACTAAGAATTTCTTCGGTGGATGGATAAGTTTGCCTAAATTAAAAACTCATGTTCAGTTATAAGCTTCCTGTGTTAGAAATTAAAATTTCACTAGTCAACAGTGACACATTTGAGAGCCAGCAAAATCTCAAAAGAAGCCACCGTTCTCTATGTGGACATAGCACCATTTCCTCTGGGCATTTATTACCTGTTAAAAACCAATCTTTTGGTGAGTGGCAGTTCAGGGTTTTTGAGAGCAAGCTGCAATATTTCTTCAGGTCTGCAGAGTCATAATTAAAGCTGAACTGAGCGGAATTGGAGAGGGAAGGTCAGCGAGGTGCCGTATGAGAGATGAGGCTGGGCTGATGGGCACCAAATGAACAAATTATGATGGGCCCCACTCAATGTGATGAGGTCAAATGCTTGTTTCTACCCACTGACAGTTCAATTTCCCTGAAATGTCTCTCGGTTCTCTATGAGCTAATTATGAATGAAAAGTTATCAACTGCCCACGCCAAAGGGGGCTTAAATACTATTTTGTGGAGTTCTTAATGTCAAAATATTGTTCAAAACAGCATGCTGTCCCACTCCAAATACAATGTGTGGGTTAATCTAAATACCAGTGAAACACCATCAATTTTCCTCAGGTTCTTCACAATGTATACAACAAAGCAAATTCTCCAGTACTTGTCAGCAGCTTACAAAAAAGAGAGAGAGATCATTTTATCAGGTAAATCTGCATTATACTTACAACTCACTTCCATGGTAATAGCAGTATAATGCTTACAGTTTTGCACATCACAGGCTACATAATCTTCAAATAGCACTGTATATTTTGGGGGAGGGGGGGAGGGGTTGGGGAAATAATGCTATTGGATTATGAGCTCCTAGGCATCAATACTCAGATTTACCCCAGCATACAGACTGATTACAGAATATCAGCTCAAGAGTGATTGACAAAACGTAACCTCCATTTACGGAACCAGTTTTTGAGAACAATTTTCCACAGGCTGCCTTTATGATGGACAATTATTTTCTTTACATCTACATAAGCCTAAGTGCATTCGAGTTCTCTCTGAAATCTTGTGACAGATGATAAACATTTGATACAACCAAGGATCCTTAATTAAAAACATGTATATTGCTTCAATCAATAATACTAAAACAGATGGACATTATAAATTTGCTGTGACCCTACTATGTGCCAATCACTATGCAAGGGACTTCCATGTAAGGCTGTTTAACACAGTAAGTAGTTTTCTAGCAATATACAACACATACAAAAGCTTGGTTCAATGAATGTCCTGAGGTTAAAGGGTACATCACACTAAAGATAAAGTAATATGATATGCATAAAATAAAAATTAATAGCACTGAGCTTAAATTGTAAAAGAATTATAAAATATGTAAATACAATGCACATGAAAATAACACATGTCAACTTTCTTTTTCTCCACTAGATGAAAAGGAGTTTTGGAATGGCTCTATAAGGATAGATTTGAGGTATAAATATTAGAAGTATTTGGTGGAAGTAGGGCAGAGAGAGAGAAAAATCAGTTATGATTCATGTAAAGGAAACTGGACATCAAAAAATGAGCCTGGAGTAGGGAAAAATTTTTGTCATTTAAAGACATTATATGCAGATATGTATACATTCTATTTTTGGTAACTTACCAAAAATGAAAAAGTGTACAGCACTGTCTGTACATTCAACACATATAGATATACAACATCAATTTATACGATACCTTAGGAAGTATTATCTCATATATATATATATATATATATTCATGTTTATAGAGATCACAATTTAATTCGTTCATTAAAGGATCCTCTCTAGAAGTTGGTTTTTTCTAATTCTTATTGTAATTGCATTGTTCTAATCTTGTATTATAAAGGCAGCTGCTTGCCTATCATTTGTACTTTCCTCGTTAATCCTGACTCAGTGAATTAACCTTTAATTACAGCCGTTAAAATTGAAATGAGCCTCTTGTCTGGCTGGGGCTGCCCCTTTTCAGAGCATGATTCTGATGAGAATTTTTAGGGTCAATGAATATGTCCCATGTCATGTCTGATAGCTGCTAAAGATGTGAGGAGGTAAATGTTACCTTAGAAAGATGTGCTTTAAATTTTTAGGAGATCTGCTCTATTGATGGGAAAATAAAATAAAAATGTTAATTTTGGTTTCTCAGTTTACCACACTGTATTTTTAGCTAAATTGAGAGCACATAAGATATATAAAGAATGGGCTATTAAGATACATTTAGTCAAACAAAGTAAAACAATAACTTACTCTCCACTTCAGTCTGATCATGACTACTTTTGAGATATGTGCTTCATAAGAATAATTCTCACAATGATGTAAACTAACAGGTTAACAATAGTCTTTTAAGCTGACATCAGAGGGAAAGGATTCTATAATAATGAAACTGGAAAACAGCAAAGAGTAATTTCATTCACTTAATACACTTTTGATGAATTTCTATTATGGATCGAGCAGCGAGAACAGAAAGGCCAATAAAAAGGCCCTGTCCTATCTTCCAGGGACCCAGAGTCTAAGTCTTATTAGATTAATATATTTCTAATATAAAAGATAAGGCACCTTTCCCCTACACTGACACTGATGTTTACTAAAGTCACTTGCTGTCTCCCTCTTAATTTTCCACAGACTTCTAAAGAGCTAGAACTGAGGGATGTTAGAAACAATCCATTACATATTACAGTCTTCTCATTTCACAGATGACAATCTGAACGGAACTCAAAACTTAACGTACTATCTTAAATTTACAAGATTAACTTTGGCAAGGCACATACTTAGTGAAGCATGGATGCCAAAATCTTCAGTGAAAATATGAAGTAAGCTTCTGAAACTGTGTACTTTAAAAAAAAAACTTACTAGGAAAACTTTCAAACATACACAAAAGCAAAGAGAATAACATAAAGAACAAGGCATTCATCATTACTGATAGTAATACTGTTTTTTTTTTTTTTCAAAAAACTATCAGTATTTGTCCAATCTTGTTTAATCTTTTGTTCTACTTCAAATGTCAGATGACACAGTAATTTCATCAGTAAACAGTTTGGTTTGTATATCACAGATAAAGACTTGTCAAGAAAACTTACAATACTACCATCTCACCTACAAGAAAAAAAAAACTCCCCCAATTTCATGTAAAATACAGTGTTCACATTTCCTCGACTGTCATATATATATATATATGTCTTTTTAGAGTTGGTTTGCTTCAGTCGGGATTCAAACAAGACACACAAGTTACATTTTGTTGGTATCTAACCTAAATTATGCATGTTAAAGAACACAGTAAAAATCTGTTTTGCTATCATTTTTAGCAGAAGTGTATAGTAGACCTTTAGTAATAATTTAGAATTTAGGGGAGATATTTATATATTCAGTAATGTGGAACAGTTGCAAATGTAGAGAAATAACCCATATTGATAGGCCTATAAAAGCTGTCTGTAATTATATTCCTGAATGATATGAATAACAGTGTATCTGATATATTCTAAGATAAGTGGCTTTTACTTTTCTTTGATATTAGGGTCATAGACTGTACTTATCTATTTTTACTCCATGTTCTCCTCTCTCTGGTAATAAATTAATTTCTTAGTGTTAGTTTGGTGTGTGCCTGAAAGCTAAATTCATTTTCTTTTCCTTTGAAGAGAAACAAAGTTTCTCTAAGTATCACAGTAAGATTTTTCATGTTTAGGGAAAGTTTTTCATGTTAAAAGACTTAATACTATTAAATAACACTTAATGGAATGGAAAACCAATTTTCCATACCATGCCTTGTCCTATGTTCAGAAAATTTTTGGCATGCTTTTAAAAGAGGAACAGAGGTAATAGAAGTTAACTTGATTGATACATAATTAAATAATAATTAAAACATGACTGGCCAATGCATAATAATCTAAGATATCTTAAAGCTTAAAAAATATTTTTCACTGTAGATATCACAATTCAACACAAGCAACAAAATTCATAACATGGCAGTTGACAGTTATACAATGTTCAATCAATTTCAAATGTGGAAAATAAAAACTGCCAGAAAAGATTAAATTCTTTTTAAATAACTGGTACTCTAAAACCTTTTATTTCAGAGTGTAGTACATGTAATTAATGAAAACTAAAAACAATAACCTTAGGAAAAAGTCTCAAGTGAACTGCCTCAGCTCTAAAGATGGAACCCACAGCAAGGACAGGAATTACTCATCACAAAGTAACAGAAGGGAAGGCCCGGGCCTTCTTTAGGGCCTTCTTTACCATCACGTCTTTAAACCTTCTGCTTTTTACAAATTGATACACATATTTTCTTTGTTTTGGTGGCAATCTTTTTTTGTGTGTTTTGCCATAAAAACTACTGTTAGCAATTGATACAGTGGATTTTTCACTGTGGAGAATTCAAGACTTAAGATTGCCATATATTTAAGGGAAATAAAAAATATTTTTACAATAGAAAAAACCTATAGCTAAAATTGATAACAATATCTTTTTAAAAAGCAGCTCCTTTTAATAATCTAGGACAGGGAGAAATGATAATCGTCTGTTACTAACTATGAGACCTTTGAATTAATACAGAAATAAAAAGATAAAGCAGTAATAGAGCATACCTTAAAGATTAATTTAAAAATTAAAGCAACTCATATGCAGAAGAGAATTAAATAAAAGAATAAGATAGGACATGGCTGGCCAATGGAAGCACAAAATACTGTCAGACTTTAATTAAAAAATGTTTTCAATTTAAGCAGACCCAGGCCAGTGATTTTTCATTATTTTTACCACAGTTCCATGACTACCGACATTTTCATCAGAACAAATAAAGGATTTTCCCCAAATTTAAAATGACAAAATTATTTTAAACTTATTTCTTCCCTATTTAAAGTCAAGCAATTTTTCAATTTGAGCTGGACTTGTCTCTTAGCCTGAGGCCTGATTAATTTTTTAAAATATAAAAAACACATTTTAAAAAAATACAGTTTTTCCAGCATATCAGAAAACAATCTTTTCCACAGACATGTTACCATTTGTATGGGAATGAGGCTATGTATTCGTGAAATATCTAGCATGTGACTTAGTAAGACCCTTGTACAAAACTCTGGACGCAATCTGTCCTGTAGACAAACTAGAAGAAAGCCAGCACTCTGGAAGTAGAAGAGAGCAGATTGGAAAACAAAATTAAAATGCCCTGCTGCTGCTGCTAGGTCACTTCAGTCGTGTCCAACTCTGTGCGACTCCATGGACTGCAGCCCACCAGGCTCCTCCGTCCACGGGATTTTCCAGGCAAGAGTACTAGAGTGAGTTGCCACTGCCTTCTCCGTAAAATGCCCTAACCCAGTATCAATTTTAAAAAGTGAAAGGCCCAGCTAAGATCTAAGTCCACTTTCGAGAAATGGCTATCAACTTCAGTTACAACTGCCCATCATTATGATGCGATTATCTGAGCACTTCCAAAGCCTGTTTTAGCAAATTCAGATTGAGAAATTCAGGTTCTGCATCATGAATTATGGCTTGTTTGTTCTTCATGTTGTTTTAAAACTGACAAAGTGACTTCGGTGCCAAAAGCAGGTCCGATAGGTACTCTTGATTTTCCAATTAATTTCCTATAATACAAACTGGGTCAGGATCTCATTCCTAACCATGGATAGCTGTAACTCAAGTAGCTGCCAATCTCTGTCAAAAGCAGAAGCTGTAGGCCTACTTGCCAGTTCTCCTATATTCCTTTCAGAGGAAGTTGCACAGAACTAATGATAAACATGAACTTCAGAGAGTAAACTTGGTTTATGTATTTAGGAAAAAAAAAAAAATGCTTTTCCTTGTGTCAATCCGCCTGTTCAAGGGCATTACATACGGGTTTTCCTTTTCTTACTTTCAGCCTGTAAATCCTGGAAGGGGTTGGTTTAGTCCATAAGTCATGTCTCAGTCTTGCAATTCCATGGACTGTAGCCCACCAGGCTCTTCTGGATTTTCCAGGCAAGAATACTGGAGTGGATTGCCATTCCCCTCACCAGGGGATCTTCCTGACCTGGGGATCGAATCTGGGTCTACTGCAGTGCAGGCAGGTTCTTTACTGACTGAGCCAGCAGGAAGTCCTGAAGGGGTATCCTGGAAGGGGTTGGTTTAGTCCATAAGTCATGTCTCAGTCTTGCAATTCCATGGACTGTAGCCCACCAGGCTCTTCTGGATTTTCCAGGCAAGAATACTGGAGTGGATTGCCATTCCCCTCACCAGGGGATCTTCCTGACCTGGGGATCGAATCTGGGTCTACTGCAGTGCAGGCAGGTTCTTTACTGACTGAGCCAGCAGGAAGTCCTGAAGGGGTTGGGGGCGGGGGGGGGGGGCCCTTAGTTAAGTAGCTTCATATTGATAAAACAATGCCATCTTTTGGCTGCTCATAGGAAAATTCCATGCTGACTACTCATAATAATATGCACAAACCTCAGGTTAATGCTGCTGCTACTGTCTTTACTGGACATTGTGAGTATCTATTTCTTCATTAAGTGATGATCTACAGTGTCACTTCAAAAAAGTAGAGGTGAACAGCATGTACTCAAAATTATCCATCTACTTTTTGTTAGAGGGATGGTAGTTCATATATTTAAATTCTAAACTTTGTTAAATGTGAAAAGTTAACTCCTGCTAGATTTTAAGCTACTACTGAAATAGATGGCACTGTGGAGTTTAGCTAATATAAAATAACCATGTTTATGTATTTAGTGATAGAAATGCTGACAACTTGCATTTGTAGAAATATCCCAAAGGGCAAACTATGTTACAAAAGGAAAATACTTAGTAAACTGAAGTTACATAATTTTGAGGAAATTTTTATTTTGTTTCGCTCTTACTCAACTGTAAACTCCCTAAGGTCTGGAATACGGCTTTGTACACAACTACATCTTTGGCTCCTCCTCATATTCCGCCCTGAATAAATACTTGTTGAATGAAAAAAAAAAACACTTAACTGGCATATGTACTTTGGAATCCAGTCTCATTTAAAGACAGATCTGGACTTTGTTCTAGCATTTGAGAGGTAGCCTCTAAAGACTTGGAATTTCCAGAGTGATGGAGTGCCTTGATTATTCCTGGTGGGCCCCTAGAAACCTTGGTGAAGCAGATAACCCAAGATGGAAGTTGACCACACCAAAGACCAACCATATGATTATAGAGGGTTGAGGCTCTAGGGCGCTGATACCAGACTGACTTGGAGGGGAAGACTAGAGAGTGAGTTCAGCCATGAGGCAGTTAATTCAGTCGATGTTGCTTATGTCGTAAAGCCTTAATAAAAATTGGACATCTAAGCTTCGTGAGCTACCCTGGTTGGCAGTACTCCTGTATGTACTACCGACTCCAACACAAGGAGAGTAACCCCAAACCTTTGAGTTTGGGACACAACCAGAATCTCCTCCATAGACTTCTTCCTTTGGCTGATGCTAATTTCATCCTATTGTTACTTATAGGTAGCACTAGAGGTAAAGAACCCACGTGCCAATGCAGGAGACATAACAGACATGGGTTTGATCCTTGGGTCGGGAATATGCCTTGGAGGAGGGCATGGCAACCCACTCCAGTATTTCTGCCTTGAGAATCCCACGTACAGAGGGGACTGGTGTGCTATGGTCCATGCGGCTGCAAAGAGCTGGACACGACTGATGCGACTGAGCATGAGCATGCCACAGCAAAACTGTAATCCTAAACACAGGGCTTTCCTGAGTTGTGTGAGTTGCTCTCGTAAATCATCATACTTGAGGGTAGTTTCAGAAAACCCTTCAACTTGCAGCTGCCTCAGCAGTCTTGGACAAACTTAGAGCAGTCTGGAGGACTCTGCATAACATCATGTGCTTAGTCACTCAGTTGTGTCCAACTCTTCGAGATCCCATGGACTGTAGCCTGTCAGGCTCCTCGGTCACAGGATTTTCCAGGTAGGAATACTGGAGTGGGTTGCTAATTCCTTCTCCAGGGTATCTTTCTCAGCCAGGGATCGAACCAACATCTCTTACAGTCTCCTGCTTTGGCAGGCGGATTGTGGATTTTTTACCACCATGAGACGAGGGAACCCTGTAACATCAAGTTGGGCTAACTCCAAATAACATTGTATAAAACTGACGTTTCCTTTTTGCAACCCTGGTTTCTCTTTCATGGACTGTTCTTGGAATTACTTACTACTCCTTAATATATTACCGCTGTCCTTTATAAAGATTGCTTTTCTTAATGAACCTTCCCACAGCCTCCTAAGTTAAATTCCACTTAGGGACTGTGATCCATGAGGATCAAACTGGTTATATTACAGCAGCTAAGTCAGCGCTTCCTCACTAATGTACCACAAATGGGTCAGAGGTATGCTGTGCTACTGCCTCTGCCATTAACCTCAGAAATGTCAGGTGTTACCTATGAAACTGGAGCTCCAGGCCTGGGTACCTCCCATCTCCTGCAGCATCTCTGTTTACTCCAGAGCACAACACAAACACTGTGTGTGTGTCAGTCACTCAGGCGTGTCCGACTCTTTGCTATCGCATGGACTATAGCTGGCCAGGCTCCTCTGACCATGGAATTATCCAGGCAAGAATACTGGAGTGGGTAACCATTCCCTTCTTCAGGGGATCTTCCTGAATCAGGGATCGAACCCAAGTCTCTAGCAAATTCTTTACTATCTGAGCCACCTATTATCACTTTTCTATATGTACCGAGATATAAGAAAGAAATCATTACTATAATTTTCTCATGATAGTATGTCACCAACATTCCCCAGCATCAGAGACTTGGTTATTCCAACCTCTATGTTATGCTTTAGCCACATTAAACAACTATTGCTCCAATTTTCCAACATTTCTAATACCCTAGGTACCTTGTGCTGTGCTCTGCTTAGTCATTCAGTTGTGCCCAACTCAGTGAACCAACAGAGTGTAGCCCACCAGGCTCATCTATCCATAGGGATTCTCCAGGCAACAATACTTGAGTGGGTTGCTATCCCTCTTTCCAAGCCAGGGATCGAACCCAGGTCTCCTGCATTGCAGACAGATTCTTTACTGTCTGAGCCACCAGAAATAATCATTTTTATTTCACATTTAATATGCAAACTTTATCCCTCCTCTTCTTTTCTCATCCTTTCCAGAGGACTAATATTCTGAGAATTGCTACTACTGACTTTGGGGGGTCTAGGGTATAAGAATTTAGAAACTCTTAGCCTAACAATAATATAGTAAAAAAAATTTTTTTTTCTAGTAATTCACTAAAAATTCAGTTTCTTTACTGATATACTCTCAGTGAAGTTCAGTCGCTCAGTTGTTTCTGACCCTTTGTGACTCCACACACTGCAGCAAGCCAGGCCTCACTGTCCATCACTAACTCCCAGAGTTTACTCAAACTCATGTCCATTGAGTTGGTGATGCCATCTAACCATCTCATCCTCTGATGTCCCCTTTTCCTTTCACCTTCAATCTTTTGCAGCATCAGGGTCTTTTCAAATGAGTCAGTTCGTCCCATCAAGTGGTCAAAGTATTGGAGTTTCAGCTTCAGCATCAGTCCTTCCAATGAATATTCAGGACTTATTTCTTTTAGGATGGACTGGCTGGACACCACAGTTCAAAATCAATTCTTTGGTGCTCAGCTTTCTGTATACTCCAATTCTCACATCCATACATGACTACTAAAAAAAACCCATAGCTTTGACTAGATGGACCTTTGTTGACCAGGTAATGTCTTTGCTTTTTAATATGCTGTTTAGGTTGATCATAACTTTTCTTCCAAGAAGCAAGCGTCTATTAATTTCATGGCTGCAATCACCATCTGCAGTGATTTTGGAGCCCCCAAAATAAAGTCTCTCATTGTTTCCCCATCTATTTGCCATGATGAGATGGGACCAGATGCCACGGTCTTAGTTTTCTGAATGCTGAGTTTTAAACCAACTTTTTTTTTTTTTTTTACTTTACAATATTGTATTGGTTTTGCCATACATCAACATGAATCTGCCATGGGTATACAAGTGTTCCCCATCCTGAACCCCCCACCTTCCTCCCTCCCCATACCATCCCTCTGGGTTGTCTCAGTGGACCAGCCCCAAGCATCCAGTATCATGCATTGAACCTAGACTGGCGATTCGTTTCATATATGATAATATACATGTTTCAATGCCATTCTCCCAAATCATCCCACCCTCGCCCTCTCCCACAGAGTCCAAAAGACTGTTATATACATCTGTGTCTCTTTTGTTGTCTTGGATACAGGGTTATTATTACCATCTTTCTAAATTCCATATACATGCGTTAGTATACTGAATTGGTGTTTTTCTTTCTGGCTTACTTCACTCTGTATAATCGGCTCCAGTTTCATCCACCTCATTAGAACTGATTCAAATGTATTCTTTTTAATGGCTGAGTAATACTCCATTGTGTATATGTACCACAGCTTTCTTATCTATTCGTCTGCTGATGGACATCTAGGTTGCTTCTATGTCCTGGCTATTATAAACAGGGCTGCGATGAACATTGGGGTACACGTGTCTCTTTCAATTCTGGATTCCTCGGTGTGTATGCCCAGCAGTGGGATTGCTGGGTCATAAGGCAGTTCTATTTGCAGTTTTTTAAGGAATATCCACACTGTTCTCCATAGTGGCTGTACTAGTTTGCATTCCCACCAACAGTTTAACAGGGTTCCCTTTCCTCCACACCCTTTCCAGCATTTACTGCTTGTAGACTTTTGGATCACAGCCATTCCGACTGGTATGAAATGGTACCTCATTGTGGTCTTGATTTGCATTTCTCTGATCATGAGTGATGCTGAGCATCTTTTCATGTTTTTGTTAGCCTTCTGTATGTCTTCTTTAAGCCAACTTTTTCACTCTCCTCTTTCAATTTCATCAAGAGGTTCTTTAGTTCATCTTTGCTTTCTGCCATAAGTGTGGTGTCATCTGCCTATCTGAGGTTATTGAAACTTCTCCTGGCAATCTTGATTCCAGCTTGTGCTTCATCCAGCCTAGCATTTCTCATGATTTTTTCTGCATAGAAGTTAAATAAGGAAGGTGACGATATACAGCCTTGACGTACTCCTTTTCCTATATGGAACCAGTCTATTGTTACATGTTTAGTTCTAACTGTTGCTTCTTAACCTGCATACAGATTTCTCAGGAGGCAGATCAGGTGATCTGGTTTTCCCATCTCTTTCAGAATTTTCCACAGTTTGTTGTGATTCACACAGTCAAAGGCTTTGGCATAGTCAATAAAGCAGAAGTAGATGTTTTTCTAGAACTCCCTTGCTTTTTTGATGATCCATTGATGTTGGCAATTAGATCTCTGGTTCCTCTGCCTTTTCTAAATCTAGCTTGAACATCTTGAAGTTCACGGTTCATACACTGTTGAAGCCTGGCTTGGAGAATTTTGATCATTATTTTGCTAGCGTGTGAAGTAAGTGCACTTGTGGGGTAGTTTGAGCATTCTTTGGCACTGCCTTTCTTTGGGATTGGAATGAAAACTGACCTTTTCCAGTCCTGTGGCCACTTTTCCAAATTTGCTGGCATACTAAGTGCAGCACTTTCACAGCATCATCTTTTAGGATTTGAAATAGCTCAGCTGCAATTCTATCACCTCCACTAGCTTTGTTCGTAGTGATGCTTCCTAAGAGCTGCTTGACTTCACATTCCAGGATGTCTGGCTCTAGGTGAGTGATCACACCATCCTGACTCTAGCAAGCACTTTTGGGGCTTTTCTTATGTTCCTTTTTGGCCATCTCTGGGCCAACTACCAATTAGTCTCATGGAAGACTGAAATAAATACTTTGTTTAAACATAATCTTTACTAGTTCAGCTGGCAAAGAATCCGCCTGCAATATGGCAGAAGCTGGTTTGATTCTTGGGTTGGGAAGATCTGCTGGAGAAGGGAAAGTCTACTCACTCCAGTATTCTGGTCTGGAGAATTCCATGGACTGGACAGTTCTTGGGGTCACAAAGAGTTGGACACGACTGAGCAACTTTCACTTTAGTGTGAAAAAGGAACTGTTGGATTTCATTGTAAATATTTTGGCAATTTAAAAAAATAAAACTTATCCATATTGTACTAAGCTATAGTACAATAAGAAAATAAAAACTCATTGAAATAAAAATCACGTGACCTACATCGCCTTCTAGAACTAACACCAAAAAAAGATTCCATTTTCATCATAGTTTACTGGAATGCCAAAGTACCTCAAGTAACAGGCAGGTTTGGCTTTGGAGTACAACATGAAGCAGGGCAAAGGCTAACAGTTTTGCCAAGAGAATGCACTGGTCATAGCAAATAGCCTCTTCCAACAACGCAAGAGACGACTCTACAGATGGACAACACCAGACAGGCTATACCAAAATAAGACTGATTATATTCTTTGTAGCTAAAGACGGAGAAGCTCTATATGGTTAGTGAAAAGAAGACTGGGAGCTGACTGTGGCTCAGATCATGAATTCCTTATTGCAAAATGAAGAAAGTAGGGAAAACCACTAGACCATTCAGGTATGACCTACATTAAACCACTTATGATTATACACTGGAAGTGACAAAGAGATTCAGGGGAGTAGATGTGATAGACAGAGTGCCTGAAGAACTTTGGACGGAGGTTCGTGACATTGTACAGGAGGCAGTGATCAAGACCATCCCCAAGAAAAAGAAACGTAAAAAGGCAAAATGGTTGTCTGAGGAGGCCTTACAAATCACTGAGAAAAGAAGAGAAGCAAAAGACAAAGAGAAAAGGAAAAGATATACCCATCTGAATGTGGAGTTCTAAAGAATAGCAAGGGGAAACAAGAAAGCCTTCCTCAGTGATCAATGCAAAGAAATAGAGGAAAACAATAGAATGGGAAAGACTAGAGATCTCTTCAAGAAAATCAGAGATACCACTGGCACATTTCATGCAAAGATTGGCATAATGAAGGACAGAAATAGTGCAGACCTAACAGAAGCAGAAGATATTAAGAAAACGTGGCAAGAGTACACAGAAGACGGATACAAAAAAAGACCTTAATGACCTAGATGAAAGTGAAAGAGGAGTGTGAAAAAGTTGGCTTAAAACTCAACATTCAAAAAAATAAGATCATGGCTTCTAGTCCCATCACTTCATGGCAAATAGATGGGTAAACAATGGGAACAGTGAGAGTTTTTATTTTCTTGGGCTCCAAAATCACTCCAGATGGTGCAGCCATAAAATTAAAAGACACTTGCTCCTTGGAAGAAAAGCTATGACCAACCTAAACAGCATATTAAAAAGCAGAGACATTACTGTGCCAATAAAGGTCCATCTAGTCAAGGCTATGGTTTTTCCAGTGGTCATGTATGACTGGATGTGAGAGCTGGACCAAAAAGAAAGCTGAGCATCGAAGAATTGATGCTTTTGAACTGTGGTCTTAGAGAAGACTCTGGAGAGTCCCTTGGACTGCAAGGAGAATCAAACTAGTCTATCCTAAAGGAAATCAGTCCTGAATATTCATTGGGAGGACTGATGCTGAAGCTGAAACTCCAATACTTTGGCCACCTGATGCGAAGAATGTTCTCGTTTGAAAAGACCCTGATGCTGGGAAAGATTGAAGGTGAAAAGAGAAGGGGACGACAGAGGATGAGATGGTTGGATGGCATCACCGACCTGATGAGCCTGAGTTTGAGCAAGCTCTGGGAGTTGGTGATGGACAGACAGGGAGGCGTGGCGTGCTGCAGTCTGTGGGGTTGCAAAGCATCAGACACGACAGAGCTACTGAACTGAGCTGATGAAACAGAAGTTACCGTATAAGCTAAGAAGTGTTTCCCTCATTTATTTTCACAAACACTCAAATCATCCCAGTATAATTAATTGGTTTGCTTCAAAATTCCACAGATTCACAGAATGCTAGAGTTAAAAGGAAACACAGAGATCTACTTTGCTTTTATTTTAGAGGTAAGAAAACCAAATTACTTGCTTAATATAATTTCTGATGTTGATTCAGAAAGATAAACATTAGGTATCAATGAAATGGTGTCCTAGTCATTCAAATACATGCTTACCATGCCTATTACAAAATGACCGCTTTTTGGGTAACATATATATATATATATTACTCCTTGCCTAGAGAAACTCTGGAAAATACTATATACATAATAGCATTTTCTTCTTTCATTCTCCTTACATTTAAAAAATAGTATGAGTACAGAATTTTATAAAGTTGAGGTAAAATACATAATATTTTACATTGTTTCATCCCTTAATTTTATGCCACATTTTTTATCTCATTCAAAGCTTTATAAAACCATTTTTATTAAGACTACACAACATTCTTTGACTCTGCCATACTTGATGCAACCATCATTCTCCTATCACCAGGCACTGTGGTTATAAATAACCATGCACATAAATCTCTGTATTTCTCATCATTTCCTTAGAAGAAAAACCTACACATAGGATTACTGAGTTTCCCTTGTGGCTTGGTAAAGAATCCGTCTGCAATGCAGGAGACCTGGGTTCAATCTCTGGGTCAGGAAGATCCCCTACAAAAGGGAATGGCTACCCACTCCAGTACTCTTGCCTGAAGAATTCCTTGGAGAGGAGCTGGTGGGCTAGACATGAATGACTGGCTAACACTTTCACTTTCACAAGATTACTGTGTCAAACAATATGCATATGTTGATGATTCTATACACAGATGCCCAAACTGCCATCCAGAATGACGGTTCAGACTGACATCAGTGGAGAAGTGTATAACGCCTGTTTCACCGTGTCCCTCATCCGTTTTATGGATTAATCCAGGGAAGATTCATCCAATAGAGATTATACCACTTCCCCACAAGTTTCACCTGTCTTGCTAGGCATTCATAACGTGAAAATCTGTTTAAAAATCATCTGGTCCTAGAACACTTTTCCTATCAGTACAAGGTAGTCTTTCATGGGGTTAATCAATTTTCTAGGAATAACTATCAGAAAAACCATTCAATGTTTTGGAAAATCATGTTACACCACAACTCATGGTTGGGTTGCTAATACAATCATATAGTTTCTCAGTTTGCATTTAGAGTTGCTGGCATCATTTCGCTACTTCACTACATTTCTAATGTAGTCATGGTCAAACATTTATCAATCACTGTACTGTTTATTAGAAGGTACTTTTTTCTTTCTATTAAATTGGGGTAACGTGTTGATTTTTAAATTAAGGCTGTATTCATCCATGAATTTTATTTTAGGATTCAAGAGACCCTTGCATTTGTTGAGGTTCCATATCATTACTCGGGTTTTTAATTTTTGAGGACTAGTCTTTCAGTATTTCCTTTGATGTCTTTAGTCTATTTCTTTCTAAATTTGTACGCCTAATGAGAAAACTTACGCTTTGGTTGGTTCAGTTTTCTAAAGCACTGTTTCGACGAGGGCTGAACGTGAGATCAGGAGCCATGATATTCTGCATCAGAACTCTCAATTTATTTCCATAGGTTCTACTTCTCAAGGCTCTACTTTTCTCTTTGTTTCTCTTTTCTATTGGTTTATTTATTGGCTTCTTGCTGGTGAATTTCTGGTTGCCATTCTTGTTACAATTACTTGGCTGACCATTTTGTTAGCTTTTGGGGATGAAAGCTGTGATCCTGCTTCACTTGGTAGTTCTTTTTTTTTTTTGCATGCTCTTTGGATAGAGTGCTTTTATTCTTTAGTATAAAAAGATGAGTCCTTCAATTACTTTGTGATAAGTGAAAATTTACTACAAGCTTTTCTAATCTCAACTGCATTCGTCTTACAGCTAATAAAGTGTGAGTCTACTCAGGGTCCATTATCACGTATTATACCACTTTCAAAAATATTAGCTAATATTTATTAGTGATGACAATGTGCCAGTCATTGTTCTAAGAGCTTCACATTTATTATCTCATTAATCTGGCAAGAACCTCTGAAGTAGGTATTATCTTCATAGGAAACTTAGGTGCAGAGAAGCTACTTACTAATTTGCCTAAGGTCACAGAGCTAGTATGTGGCAAGGCAGGGATTTGCTTTTTGGTCATCTGATATCAAACCCAAGTTATTCATCTACCACCTTATTGCCTCCCAAGTTTTTAGGGTGCTCCCTTCGCCTCAAAAACTTACTGTGCTTCACTATAGATTTTTTGATGACCACTTTCTCTTTACAGCCTACTACAGATGCTTAATAAATATTTATTACTTAAATGAAATAATTATCCGCTTTCCCCTCATCTTTTCTAATGTGCCTTGACCTTTTAGCAACAAGGACAAACTAAAGTCGCAAACACCGCTTTACACATTTCTGAGTGATAAAGAGATAATCATGTTCTACAAACTGAAAAGACAATATGACACGCTTACGAGTTTTCGCCTGTATTTTCTGGGTTGACCAACGCTAAAGGGAAATGCATGGAGCTCTTTTGGGTGTTTCATTGCACAGCCCTGATATCACATTGTTTTGAAGAGGAGATTTGTTGGTAGCACTGTGTAAGAATTAGGTACTTTTCTCTCTTATCTCTGGCAGAAGCAGTTCTGTGTTTCCTGGCAGCTCAAATCACCAGTCATGTACCCTGCTAGCCCTGGCAACCACTGGTACAGCAGATCTTTTCAAGCTACCCGTGTGCTCATCAGAACTTGCTGTGCTATCGCTTAGTTTGTCAGATTTCCAACAACAAATTAATAGGTGGTCAAGCATATCAACAGATTACACATCTTAGGTAGCACGCCTGATTTAGAGTGAAAGGTTAGTGGATATAACATGCTAACACAGAAAAAGTTACTATAGTTTCAGATACTCTCACAGGCTGATGGCTTTGGGATTATTTTGACAGGTAAGCATCTTGCCTTGCTGCCAAGCCAGTCCCCACAAATAATATTAAAGATTTTCTTAGAGACATTAAGGCATGTACATATATAATGCAAATGGATAAAAAGATAATGTAAAAAGAAATACAATCTTGAGTTTTTAAATAAAATCAGGCAGTTTTAGTAGCCTATGGTAAAGGAATAGTGTGGTAGGCATAGAATGATGATGAGAATGAGAGTCTCTTCATGTAGAAAACAATTCTTCAAGACAGAATCTATGTATACAAACTAATTCAATGTGGCAAAGAACTTTCATAAATTAGAGATACCTAACAGTACCAGAGAAAAATGTACACACATGGTAAGTAAGTGTGGAGAACAAGGAGAAATTGAGACAACAATGGTTTGGATAGAGCTAATTAAAAATATATTTACAAAATTAAAAGGTCAAATTTGAAATACATTTGTTAAGAGGAAGAACTGTTTGAGGCTAAGAATCTAATTATTTGTATTTTAATAAAAAAAGATGCAATGGCATCATTTGAAAACTGAGCTAATACATTTTGAAAATTACTTACGCTAATGACTGATGAAGTAGCTGACAAGTTTAAACCTTCAAGATCAGCTATCAGGCTTGGAGAAAGAGCTGGGGTGGGAAGTGCAACTGGAGTGGACACCGGGTTGACTGTAAGTAAAGGGCCAAATTAGCACATGTGTGTGAAAATTTAATTCATATTACTAAAAGCAACATTTTTATTTTGCTGGTAAATCTAATTAAATTACTTTGATTAATAAGTCTATGACAATTCTATTTAACATCTTGATTTAGTCAAGCTA
>SJYC01039598.1:0-14444 GCA_006408675.1 Madoqua kirkii | reverse complement strand
ACACATTAAGTGATAACACTAACAACTTCAGAAATACTTAGGCAGATTTAAAATACTATCTCAAAATACTCATTAAAAATTTAAATACTTATAATCTACTTTTGCTAATACAGACTTGCATTTTATAGATTATTCTGCCCAAGAAAATGATTTACATATATTCCCAAATGTGACCCTGTAACATATATGAGAAAACATCAACCAGTTCAAAAGAGAATTCTTCTAATGTACTAAATTTTACTAAAAATGTAAGATAATCAGATAAATACTGAAGTTTTAAACTACCACACCTAAGTGCTGGTGTTCATTTTGTTCACTCATTCCCTTATTTAACAAATATTTACTGACTGCCCTCCATAAACTGGCACTACGTTAGGTGCTAAGAGTAACAGTGGTTAGTAAGATACAGGTATCTCCATACTGCTCCTTTTTAGAGTCTACAGTCAGTCCATTGGAAGATACAGAGAAGTTAAGCTGGCAGCGACAAGAGAGCATAGTAAACAATAAGTAACAAAGTATATACTGTGTCCTGAGAATACCTGAAGAAGCAACTGAAAAAAAGAGACCAAGACGGGGACCCTTCCTAGAGGAAGAAACACATGAGTTGAAAGAGAGGAATAAGGCAGGAAGAAGGGAAGGGGAAAAGGTCTCCAGGAAGAAATCACACTCTGTGTTCTCTCAAGGGAAAAGGGATAGCTTGTGATCTTTTTTATTTTCTCAAGTTTGAAGGTCTAACTTCTCTTTATCATATGTGCGTGTATGTGTATATTGTTTTAAAAATCCACCTTGTGCCAGATAGTATAAGGCAATTCATAAACAATTATCTAATTCAGATGTTTTAACACATTATTCCCAGGTGGCGCTACTGGTAAAGAACCCACAGGCCTATGCTGGAAAGATAAGAGACATGGGTTTGATCCCTGGGTCAGGAAGATCCCGTGGTGGAGGGCATGGCAACCCACTCTAGGTTCCTTGGGCTTCCCTGGTGGCTCACACTGTAAAGAATCTGTCTGCATTGCAGGAGACCTGGGTTTGCTCCCTGGGTTGGGAAGATCCCCTGGAGAAGGGCATGGCAACCCACTCCAGCATTCTTGCCTGGAGAATTCCAAGAGCAGAGGAGCCTGGAAGGTTACAGTCCACAGGGTCACAAAGAGCTGAATATGACTGAGTGACTAAGCAGAAAACAGCAGTTATGACTACTAAAGGGTGGTTTTAAAGATACTTAGAGCTCCTCAGCTTTAAAAAATTATCATATAGTTATACTGGCGAAGTTTTTTTTAAAAATTCTAAGAGTCAAGAGGAAAAACACCTGGGGAGGGTGAGTGGTTAGGCAACTGGAAGAATCGTTATTTCCCTGAATTGATTTTTGTGCAAGAAATATGTGATTGCTGTTTATTAAAAATGGAGTCATGATAACATCTCAGAGCACATGTAATTATATTTGATGACTAAAAAGTATGTTTTTTTTCCTTCCCCTAGCAAAGAATGGCAATTTATTATCTCCCATTTAGTGGTTAAAACATATACCAAAAATATAAGGTTTAGAATGTATCTGAGATTTCCTTTCTATAACAAACAATTTTTAAAAATTCAAACATGAGTTTAAAAAACTGTTTCTGAAGAAAAAAATAATGAAACTAACATAATTTATGATTATAAGCTTCTAGCATACTGACTTTTGCTATCAGAAAAGACACTTGGTGCTCTGAACAAAACTTTGCCTTTCTAAGAAAAATGACATTCTTCACAAACTAAGTTATCACAGATGGACATGAGTTTGAGCAGACTCTGGGAGACAGTGAAGGACAGGGAAGCCTGAAGTACTGCAGTCCACAGGGTCACAAGGAGTCGAACATGACTTAGTGACTGAACAGCAACAAATCATAGATATTCTGATATTAAACTAGAAGCACAGAACCTCTCTTTGAGGAAAGGCTACTACAAACCAAGCAACTGGCTTGCTGCAACAAGTGAATGATTCTGACTATACTTAGCTTCTAGCCTTTAAGATAAGATTTTAAAGGTAAAAGTGTTATTTTATTATGCATCACTCAATTCTGATGGGTAATTATTGTTTACCTTACTGCTTAGAGTTTCAGATGTTAATCTAATGAAAAGAATTTACTGGTAACTAGCTTTTTAACTTTGCATGATGAAAAGCCTGTATTAATTTAACCTACAGATTTCATTTGTTCTGAACAGGAAAAACAATATAAATCACTTTTAAAATCATTAAATCCTGACTTAAATTAATAAAGTCATAATTAGGGCATTATGCTGTGTTTGTTATGGAAGTGGCAGGGCGAGCTGCTTTAATTACTGTCTGTAATAAAAGGAGCAGAGAGCGTACTGCGCCCCAATCAGTGCTGTCAGCCACGACTGAGCTGGGCTGCAAGCTCATCAACTGAGCGGGCAGCAGGCTCCCAGGGAAAGGGCCATCGTGTCTGCAGAGGCCACTCTCTGACAGCAGTGGGGAAAACAGACTCAGACAATCCAAGGTATTAGCCCCAATTACTCAAAATTTTAATGACACTTTAACACATGATAATATTGTTGATAATGGGAGATCTTAAAAAGTGCTAACACTAAATGCCTTATGACCGTCTTCCTTCACAGCCCCTGACTCTAATATTTGGATCATAATCTTTTTAATATAACATTATTTAGAAAAATCAATTGTCTTAGTTACATAATGGCAAAGTGTTGAAGGATTTAATTTTCACTCTCAGCAAAATTGCTGCAAAAGGTAATTAAGTGTTTCATACCAACTGCATGATCACTTAACTCGGCTTTCCAAGGTTACACCAATTTTCAAAGTGTAACCCCAAGATTTGTTCAAGTTCAAAATGGAAACTGAGCATTACAAGTAGGAGAATAATGTGAATTAGTATTTTAAATTAATATTAAAAGACTTACAGTCTGTTTGGGGAAATAAACACACACTCATTTCTTCACTCAATGTTAGACCAAGGGAAAAGACTGCAGAGTTTTTGTGAAGGAAATAGCTCACCCTCTCCCTCTGGCTTTGGCGTGCTTGGCCGCTCTTCCCTTTCCGGCCTCCGACTCACTTCCACTCTCAGCCGAGTCCTCACCGCTGTCCCCACTGCGGTCTTCCTCCTCGTCTTCCCCACTTTCACTTCCAGACGCACTCTCTGAAAAAAAAAAATAACCAGATGCTCTTTGATTTATAGCCACTTAATAAATACAAGGGACAGAAGCAAGTATCAACATTCATCACAAATGAAATGAGATGCTGAATTTTCACGTAGTGGACCCCACTGGATCTACAGTCTCTATATCTGCTGTCCAGTCACTCATACCTCCAGAACCCTGCAGCAGAGTGAGCACAGTGGGGCTCCAATACCCAGAGAAGGAATAGAAAAGATCAACCAAGAAAAACAATATGAGCATTTCTTGCTTCCCAAACCAATACATGTCTTAGCTACAGCAAAACTTTTTATTTAAAGACTAATTATGAGGGTTGACTTATCAGAAAAGGCCCTGATTATGGGAAAGAGTGCAGGCAGGAGGAGAAGGGGATGACAGAGGGAGAGATGGTTGGATGGCATCACTGACTCAATGGACATGAGTTTGAGCAAGCTCCAGGAGATGGTGAAGGACAGGGAAGTCTGGCATGCTGCAGTCCATGGGGTTGCAAAGAGTTGGACACGACTGAGTGACTGAACAACAATGAGGATGATATAAAAATAAATAATTTTATTTCCTCTACTTATAATAGGTAGTTTTATTCAGAGAAATAGAAGTGATTATTGAATCTTAGGAAAAAATTTTGAGAGGGAAAAGAGCTATTCAAATCATCTTCAAAAATTCCTTAATTCAATGGCAACAAAGCAAAATCACTAATCAAAAAGCACTTGTTTTAGCTAGTCTAAGAGTCTTCCCTAAGTCAAAAAAATGATAAAGTTACACTGAGGAACTACACAGTTAAAACTTTTGTGTATAAATTATGGCATATTAGTGCTTACTGAAGAAGTGAAGTGAAGTAGCTCAGTCGTGTCCAACTCTCTGCAACCCCGTGAACTGTAGCCTACCAGGCTCCACCCTCCATGGGACTCTCCAGGCAAGAGTACTGGAGTGGGTTGCCATTTCCTTCTCTAGAGGATCTTCCCGACCCAGGGATCAAACCTGGGTCTCGTGCACTGCAGGCAGATGCTTTAACCTCTGAGCCACCAGGGAAGCCCCATATATAGCATGCTTTTGTGTGTTTTAAACAGGAAGCATAATTTTTTGGTAGTTGAAACGATGACACGGGCACAGTTGTATCCTGGATAAGAGGACACACTGTTTTCCTAGCCTATGATCTACCTGATGACACGTCCTCAGGGAGGAACATGCTGCTGTTGTTCAGTTACTCAGTTGTATCTGACTCTTTGTGACCCCATGGGCTGCAGCACGCCAGGCTTCCCTGTCCTTCACCATCTCCCAGAGCTTGTAAAAACTCACGTCCGTTGAGTTGATGATGCCATCCAACCACCTGGCCTATGACCTATCTGATGAAGTGTCCCCAGGGAAGAACATAACCTCTAGTTAAAACAGTATTCTAATAGGTAAATAGTACTATCTACTCTATGAAGATTAATTTATGTATCACACAGCAAAAAGCTAGGAATCCCTATATTCTTTTGGAAGCAACAGTTACAACTGGACGTGGAACAACAGACTGGTTCCAAATAGGAAAAGAGTACGTCAAGGCTATATATTGTCACCTTGCTTATTTAACTTACATGCAGAGTAGATCATGAGAAATGCTGGACTGGAAGAAACACAAGCTGGAATCAAGATTTCCAGGAGAAATATCAATAACCTCAGATATGCAGATGACACCACTCTTATGGCAGAAAGTGAAGAGGAGCTAAAAGCCTCTTGATAAAAGTGAAAGTGGAGAGTGAAAAAGTTGGCTTAAAGCTCAACATTCAGAAAACAAAGATCATGGGATCTGGTCCCGTCACTTCATCAGACATAGATGGGGAAACAGTGGAAACAGTGTCAGACTTTATGTTTTGGGGCTCCGAAATCACAGCAGATGGTGACTGCAGCCATGAAGTTAAAAGACGCTTACTCCTTGGAAGAAAAGTTATGGCAAACCTTGATAGCATATTGAAAAGCAGAGACATTACTTTGCCAACAAAGGTCCGTCTAGTCAAGGCTATGGTTTTTCCAGTGGTTATGTATGGATGTGAGAGTTGGACTGTAAAGAAGGCTGAGGGCTGAAGAATTGATGCTTTGAACTGTGGTGCTGGAGAAGACTCTTGAGAATCCCTTGGACTGCAAGGAGACCCAACCAGTCCATTCTGCAGGAGACGGGCCTTGGAATTTCTTTGGAAGGAATGACGCTGAAGCTGAAACTCCAATACTTTGGCCACCTCATGTGAAGTGTTGATTCACTGGAAAAGACCCTGATGCTGGGAGGGATTGGGGGCAGGAGGAGAAGGGGACGACAGAGGATGAGATGGCTGGATGGCATCATTGACTCGATGGATATGAGTCTGAGTGAACTCCGGGAGTTGGTGATGGACAGGGAGGCCTGGCGTGCTGTGATTCAGTCAGACATGACTGAGCGACTGAACTGAACTGAGAGTGATAAGTATGAGTTTTCAAGCTGGAACGTCCATGTTCAAATCCACATACCAAGGTGTAAGACTGAGCAATTATTCAGTCTCACTGGGTCTTGGCTTTTTTTTTTTCTAGCAAAGCTCAATCACAGAACTGTTGTGAAGATTAAATGATTTGAAATGAGTAAAGGTGATTACAACACAACAGTGTTACCACATGGTAAGGCACTCATCGCCTTGAGCTTTAAAATTTTTCTTTTTTATCATTTCATAAGAAAAGAAAAAAATCTATCATTTTGTTGATTTTTGGCTGTGCTAGACCTTTGCTGCCTTGCCTGGGTCTTCTCCAGCCACGGCAAGGAGGGGCTCCCCTTCACTGCGGCACAAGGGCTTCCTGCCCTGGTGCACCGGCTTCAGCAGCGGCAGCACAGAGGCTCAGCCCTTGTGGCACGTGACCTTATACTGGCTCTGAGGCATATGGGGTCTTTCCAGACCAGGGATCGAGCCCGTGTCCTCTGCACTGGCAGGTGGATTCCCATCCACTGAGCCATCAAGGGAAGTCCCATTGTGACTTTTTACAAAAGACCAAAATTTATTTTACCCAAACTTTAGAAAACAAAACTATTGATTAAGGGTGTTATGAATCTGTTGTGAAGTCAAAGTTACGCACACATACATGTTAACTTAGATAACTGGCTTATGCTATTACTTTTCATGTTTTTATGGGAGTTCAGAACAAATCTGGATCCAGTTCATTTCAGGCATCACTTATTAAATTTTCAAGTCAGAAAAATCCTTGAGGAAATTTGTTTAGCAGATATGTTCACTGGAAAAAAACTGGTATTTTCTAATGAGAAAAGTTTTCTCTTTCTTCTGGTAGCTAGAAGGGAACTCTTACTATCCCTATTATACTTCAGATAATGCCATGAAAGGCCATAATGTTATTGGAATATTCAAATACATACTGAAAAAGGTTAGACTCTAAATAGAACATGAGCTTGTGAATAAATGGGATGGAGACATATATCTTTATGAGACAGTCTTGACTACACAACAGATCTTTCTCAATGGTCTATATCATTCCTGGAATTCCATATTTTTAGCATTAATTGTTTGGATTGAAGTAATTTTCCCCATTTTTCAGCTTATTACTTTAGAAAATAATGCACCACAGACTAATTTGTCAAATACTGAAAACAAAGGCTTACCAAATGTAAATTTATGTTTTTCAACATATTAATGAACATCCCAGGCAGTGTGGGTTAGAATTCAGAAAAGTATGAGCTCTTTTTTCAATTCTATAATTTTTTTAGTTATGGGTCTAAGAGGCAATGTAAAAAAAAAAGCGGTTAGAAATTACTTTGAAAACTTACACATCAAAATTACTTTGATATGTAAATGAAAGGAACTGTTTCAATCGTATAAACTTCACCTAAACCTGCTGGCTGAATACTATGTTCTGGGCCTCACTGGTCTATAGGAAGCACGGCCTATAAGCCATGGTGAATCAGGTTTCCCAATGAATTAAAAACCCACCACTGTCACTGCTGCTCTCAGAAGAGTCCTCTTCCTCCTCAGATTCGGAATAAAATTTCTTATCAGGATTCTCTTTCTTTGCTTTTCCTGCTGGAGTCCATTCTTTTGCCTGATTTTAAAAAAGCAAAAATGTAAACATCAAGGAATTCTCATTAAGGGATCTAGTCTTCAGGCAGACTTAATCATTCGGAATACTCTGTGAAACCAGAAGGAAGTTTAAAGCCTCAGTAGAAAAGGCAACACTGAGAAGTCTTGATTCCCACTACCCCTAAGTAGAAACATAAACTCTCACTCAGAACCTATTATTTTAGATCCACAGCCTCATATATAACATATAATTTTAAATACTTTTGTATTCATTGGCCTATAGAAGATTTAAGCTAAAGTAAGACAGTCTAGAAGAGATAAGGGCAATTAGAGGCAGAAGTAGTAACAGCAGTAAGAAATTCAATTTCACAGATTGATGTTCTGTGTGCTGTGCTTCCTTGCTCAGTCATGTCTGTCTGACTCTTTGTGACCCCATGGACTACAGCCTGCCAGGCTCCTCTGTCTGTGGGGATTCTCCAGGCAAGGATACTGGAATGGGTTGCCATGCCCTTCTCCAGGGGATCTTCCCAACCCAGGGATCGAACCAGGGTCTCCCCAGCATTGCAGATGGAATCTTTATCAGCTGAGTTACCTTGATACTGAGGTTTTTTAAAAAAATAAAGAAAACATTTAGTGTAGGCAACAAATAGCCTATACCATCTCAACAGCCTGAACCCTGGGGTAATTCTTTGTGTGTCTGTCATCTCCTAGATACCTAATCTATCAAGAAAGCCTATAGGCCCCTTGGTCCCCTACCACCTTACTCAGAGCCATCTCTCTCTCGGATCACCACAATAATCTTTGACTGGCTATCTCGTGTCTAGTTCCATCTCGTACCCCACTCCAAGTTGGCTCAAAACAGCAGCTAGAATGATTTTATTACTTCCAGTCAAGCCCCTCTTTCTTTGAAAAGGTCTGCAAAGGCTTCCCATTCACTGAGAACAAACGAAGCCCTCACGATGAAATCCTGTCAGCCCTACCTGACGACTGCTGCTGCTCTCCCTCCTGCCCACTTCCCTCCAGCCACTCATCACAGTGTCTTCAAGCACCCCAGACGTGCTCCTCGAGGCCTCTCTCAAAAGCTGACCCTACTTCCAGCACCCTCACCGTGACAGACCCTTAAAGACTTTAATACAGTATATTGAAGTGAAATAAATTATTTTCATAAGTGTGACTTTGACTCATTAAGAAAAAGTTAAATCATGTTTCATACACTCTCTTTTAAAGAGCAAGGAAATGTGTATTTTTTAAAAGGTCAAGAACAGTTAAGACGCATTTATTTATCATACTTCAGAGTTTTCACTACAAGCCAGTTTGCTTGGGTACCACTTGTTGTAAAGAAATTTACACTGAGACTGAGGTTCTTCTTCAAGAATGGTTCTCAGCACTAGATGTCTGTCAGAATTACCTGAGAATACTTTTTTAAAATATTGATATCAATAATAAAAATACTAATGCTAAAAATGCTAATGCTTGGGACCCACTTCCCAAGATTCTCATTGGTCCGGCACAGGTCTGACAGATTTAAGATCTCCAATATAGTATAAAGTAAAAGCTAGGCTGAAGAACCACTGCTGTAGAGGGCTTATGAGCTTAAGATATGTTGCTTACAAAGGTAAGCTTCAGTAATCTGGAAAATTACTATCTGGATAATAATAGAAAAATGAGCAAAAATTACTCAAATATATTTGAGTAAGATACTAACATAAGATCAACAACACTGCTTTTTATGTATGTTTAAAATGCTCTGTCCTCCAGATATGAATAAAGATAGTACTCTATAAACAAAGTTCTCCTATATATAATAAATAGTAAAGTTCATATTTTTTAAAAATCCAAACAAATATATTTTTCTGCAGGCTAATAAAATGTGTCAGGTCAATTTATGAAAAAAAAATTATTTAGTTAGACTATGGTTTTCAGGACAAGACTAAGTCATCATATAAGGAAAATCAGGTGCCTATGCTCAGAGGGGCCTAATATTTTGACAGGACCATGGATTCTCTATTCATGGAGTTTAAGGTTTTAAAAGGTAAAGACTAATAAGTATTTTAATTTTTGTTACGGTCTGTTGTGACTATGATAATTGTGTCATTCTTAGCAAAGGAAATAAAAGGGTAAAGAGAAGTGGGAAAAAATAACACAGCACTAATTTGAAAGTTTCAATAGAAGATAAAATATTGATAGTAGATGTGTTTATAAAGCAAAATACCCTTGATATGCAAAACTGAGAGAAAAGGATCTTCTAGAATCAAGTAGTGGCATAATATATACAGTAGCTAATACCCTGGAAATGGAAACGTGTGATGCAGTGACTTCTAGTGCCAGTGTGACTAGGTTCCATACTGTTTTGATTAAAGTATTAGATTGTCTAAACTTAGGCTGTTATTCTTGCTAAGTTAAATTTCACAGTAATAAGACATGACCCTGTAAGACGACTTTACAGCAAGACTAGGGTCACACATATATTATGTGCATAAATACATTGATGCGACTTTAGAGAGGGATGAGGTAGAATGAAACGCAAGAAAGAACACTACTTTCTACACTACTGCAGCCAAATCTGATAATAAGACTATATATGCTATTTTTATATTTAATTAAGTCTTCATAGTATAATTTCAAGTCAATGTGTCCAGAGACAAGCAGATTGAAGCTGTTTCTACATGGCATCAATGGAGAGTGAGTTTTTTCCAACCAAGTTCCATCAGTTATAATTATTCTCCATAGTAAGTTACCAATTATTAATTTTCACAATGTAGTCAGCAAAATGAAAAAGAAATCAATTTGTCTCTGTTCAGTTGGACAGGTGAAATGAATATAAGAAAATAGGTTATTCAAGTACTGTCCCTATAGGTAGCTAATGCTTAGAAGAGCACAGGAAAATGGAAGAAGCCAGCCAAACAACCAATCTATCAGCCAATATAAGAACACTGCTGAGACCAAATTAAACGGCATGGCATTGCTATCAATTTCTGAGATGATATTTTTATTTAACTTATTTTTCTTTTTTTTGTGGACTGGGGCAGCAAGGAGGAGGGATAAGGGCAGAAGTAGGGGTAGGATAAAAGGATGATTCTACTTGGGCCAAAATATTAAGTGCCTAATAATGAAAAGGGACAGAACCATAAAAACAACAAACAGGCAAAAGAAATTAGGAGAGAGTATTACTTACAACAAAGAACATTCTCTTTGTATTCTAGTATCTGACCAAATGTTTCATAAATAAGCCAATCTTTTTGAAGAATACTTAAGAGTAGTATGTATATTTGGGGAGAAATCACCAAGCTTAGTTGCAAGGAGAAACATGGAACTTGTTAGTTTTATTATTTTTAAAAATCATCTCTAAATAGAGATAATTTGTCACAACCTGAAAACAGTGGTGTTAATAAATACTAAGGACAGTCCAGAATTGCAACAAGCTCAAGCTTCCTCTCATTATGTTACACAATAAAATGCAGTAAGAGTGTGAACAGTGGACTCAGACAGGAAGTGGTATCCCAGTTCTATCACTAACTAGCTACGGGAACCTGGGCAATTTACTTAGGTTCTCTGAACCTTGGTTTCGTCATCTGCAAAACGGGAATAACAACCACCATCACTTATAATAATTATGAGGCTTAAACAAGTAATAATTATAAAATATTGTCAAAGAACACTACCAGGGTTAGTTACTGGTTATTATCGCCCTGGCCACACTCCGAAGCCAGGTAAGTTTGAGTAGGTAAGAGAAACATACTTTTCAAAGCAGTCAAATTAAATGGCTGTGCCCCAGGAATTTCCTGGCAGTCTAGCAGTTAGGACCTGGCACTTTCACTGTTGTGACCCAAGTTTAATCTCTGGTCAGGGAACTAAGACCCTACAAGCTGTAAAGTGTGGGTATGGAATTCTTCTATTTAAAGGAAGATAGTTTTTTCCCCATTGTATAGGGAAAAGTCAGTAGGCAAGAAGATTAACTGACTTTCCAATAGGAATTATAGATAAAGACTAGTTACCTGAATCCTAGTTCAATATATGTGCTATCTGGAAAGGCACCCAGGATGTAATACATAATTGTGCTTTTTATTAATTCTATTAAAAAAAATATCAGATACATTTCACATAATCAATCTCTAAAGACAATCAGAAGACCCCTCTCCTTATTTTTCTTATTTATATAAGAAAGAGAATACTAGGAAAGAACATCAATTCTCTTATTTTAGTGGCCAGCACGTTATAAAGACCTAGGAAAAGAGTATTTATACAGAGACTTTTTTTTTAATGTGAAGCAATGTATTATTCATTAATTGTGACCTTGTTCAAGGATATTTTTGGTACATAATGCTTCCTATTTATATCTGGCTTCATGTGAAAAAGGTTCCTCAGAAAAGCCAAAAGAACACTTTGTATGGTTTTTGGAAAAGATAGCAAAAATGATTTGGAAAATATTGACAGGAAGTTTATGAGTCTCCAAACTAAGTGGGAAAAGCTCAACTCAATGAAACTAAATACCTTAGAAATTGAATCTGCACAGCTACAAATACAAATACAAATGTGGGTGGCACTGATGCAGAGAATTCAATTCTCTATTTCCTTGAAGAAAAGGAACAGTACATGTACAATGACATAGGAATACTACAATATTTAGTTCCCAAAGCAGCAAGATATATCTAACACACTGCATTTAGAAATACCAGAACAATTTTCAGTTTTCAACCCCCCCCAAAAAAGCTTTTATACAAAACAGCAGCTATCCTAGAATCTCCTACTGCTTGACAAAATTAATTTCAGAAAGGTCAACTTACCAACTCTATTACTTCTACATTTCGAACTGATGGGTCAGGCGCCACCTCTGGCCAATTAGATAATTCCAGGTACCCAGTTGCTTTGGTGTTGAGAGTGTGAGATAAAGTGCCAAGCTGGAAATGATCCCTATCTATTAAGATAAAGGAAAATATAAAATAAACAATCTGAGCTGCATATAACAGAGAACAATCTTAATCAGAGCTCAAGGTAATTGGCATATTACTTCAAATGTCAAGGAATAAATATAAACTAGGAAACTCTTCACAGGTCAAAAAAACTGATTTCAGTCCATAGATTACAATAATCTCCCCGATAATGGTCAATAAAAAAGCTAATCAGTCAGTGTGTTTAGAGGTGTTGCTCTGATATGTAGCTTCTCTAAAAATTACTTTACTGTGAATATTAAGAATGACAGCACAGTTAAACAATCCATATACATGTCTTGCCACAAACACATTCAGAATTTTAATAGTTTTACTACAAAACTGAACTGCTTTTTATCCCTTTACAACAATTAAATAAGAAACAATATGAAAACCAAAGTATATAGTCATTTGATTCCCACTGTAATGGCTACTTGTGAAACTGATAAATTACTCCTTTTAAAAAGCTGGGGAAAATAAGTCAATTTCCATCTCTGAAAAGCAAACAAATATAAAGGAATACTTCTATGAAATAATTCTTTCCGGAAAAGCTTATGTTAGTGTACACAGAATATTTAATAACTCACTATTAAGGTGAATTATATATCCCTTATTAAACAAAGCTATCTATTTAAACCAGAAATGAAGTTGATGTCTGCAAAAACAACACAGCTTTTATCTATTATTCAGTCAAATCATTTGTTAAGAATAAACGTCAGAAGATTGAAATTATTTAGGTAAATAAGGCCTATAAAAACATGAACTTGAACTAATATAAAGCTTGTGTTGGAGAAGAGATGAATGAATAGAAAGCACACTTTCATATTTATATATTTATACGCACTAATCACATATTTTCTAAGAGATAAATTTTAAATATGTTAGAAATGGGATATAATATCATAATTTTTAAGATAACATATAATATTCTGTAGGTATACTCTGATAATAATACCTTTAAAAGGAGATTCAAGCAGTGGTGCGGGTTTCTGCGCCAGGAATATTTTTTTGGCATATTTACTTAAAGCTCCACTCTTCTCATTCGGAACAATAAGCTGCCTAATAAATCTTGTACGATCTCTGATGTCGTAGTTTTGATCATACTTGCCGAGATTTAATATGTACTGGGTAAGCAATTTTGTCTGTTGGAAAAAAAAAGAACAAGATGAGAATACAGTTATTTATGATTATTGATAACTCTGGATAAACATATTTAAAGAGGTAATAAAAATGAATGGTTATGTCAAACAAATGTTGTTCCATAGGGAATATGCATTTCTAACGCTGCAAATGGAATTCTGAAGCCAAAGCACATGTCCTCTTCAGTACTGGGGAGGTGAATGCTGAGTACTGAGAAGCAGCCATGTGCTAGATTATTAAACTGCTGGAGTGGAAAGAAACTTGCCGAGATTTAATATGTACTGGGTAAGCAATTTTGTCTGTTGGAAAAAAAAAGAACAAGATGAGAATACAGTTATTTATGATTATTGATAACTCTGGATAAACATATTTAAAGAGGTAATAAAAATGAATGGTTATGTCAAACAAATGTTGTTCCATAGGGAATATGCATTTCTAACGCTGCAAATGGAATTCTGAAGCCAAAGCACATGTCCTCTTCAGTACTGGGGAGGTGAATGCTGAGTACTGAGAAGCAGCCATGTGCTAGATTATTAAACTGCTGGAGTGGAAAGAAAGGCATCATTAAAAAAATAATCATATATGGCAAACCCGCTGAAGGGTCTACGTGAGAATAATGAATGTGGAAATACAACTAAAAACATGGCACTCAAAACTTAATCGGAAAAATATGCAGGACATCAAAACATCAGAGAGTATTAGGGGGCTGGCAAACTGCTTCTCCTGAGGTGTGTTTTATGAAGAGATACTGTCCCTGGCATAAGCAGTGTCTGCACTCTGACTGCACTCAGTTACTTTACCCTGAATTATGACCCATTAAAGCAGACACATGAATCACTGAACTGGATTACTGCAAATTATTTGCAGTGCATTTAGCTGTTACTTTTTCATAAAAGCAAGCTGCTGATGCCCTCTAAAAACTAGGATAAAAGACTCCTTCCATTTTTCCCCCATATTGCTTACGGCCTCTAGTAATATTGGTCATTTACTTATTTATGTTAGGGAACAGCTTATTATAGTAGCTTTTACACTGTAATAAGATGTCCTAAGTCAAGTTTTGACTGTACTACATTAACATATATTGAGATAATTTTAATAATAATTAAACCAAAATTGAAATGTTAACAAAATAGGTTTGTATTTTCAACTCATTACTTTATTGAAAAAGCATAATTTTAAT
>SJYC01039593.1:0-12413 GCA_006408675.1 Madoqua kirkii | reverse complement strand
ATCCCCAAACACACCTTGTACATATTTTCTGCAAATAAGGACACTGTCCTACAGGCCACAATACAACTAAGAACCCAGGAAATTAACACTGAAACATCAAATCTATACAATTTAAGTTTCACTAATTATTCAATAATGTATTAAAAAAATAGTGAACGAGTTCCATATCATACATTATATTTAGTTGTTTAGTTTCTTTCAGTATAAAAGTTTCTCAACTTTTCTTTTGACCTTCAGGACCTGGATGCTTTTGATAACTGCAAACCAATTATTCTGTAAATTTATTATATAATTTGGGCATGTCTTAGATTTTTATTAAACTTAAGTTTCCATGTGATTAACCAATCATTCCAATATTTTTTGAATAGTCTACTATTGACTAGCTCTCATTGGTTTATAATGTCTCCCCTCATATAGGATACATTTTGATATGCAGAGATCTGTTACCATGCTTCATATGTTATTATCACATATTCTAAGTATCACATTGTTTTCATAACTTTATATCCATAACTATACTCTATACTGTAGTTATTCCCTGAATACAATTCTTTCATAATCTCTTGTATTTGCATAAAACATGCCTTTTTTCCTACACTGAACCCTACAACCTTGCTATCAACTTACTTACCAACAACAACAAAAATGACAAAATCATGTCATTCTTCTTAGATCCACTCTAATATCATCTTTTCCACCAGTCTTTTCCAAACATACCAGAAAATTAGCTGCATCTTTCTCTTTTTTCCACAACACTCAATTCACATCTATTAATCACTTAAAACACAGTGCTAAAATTATCTATTTACATGTCTGTCTCTTTCACTTACTGTGAGTTATTCAAGGTATAGGCAGCATGTCTTAACTTTGTCTTATTAAAATGTAGCACAGTAATTAATATACAATAATGTAGTTTTAAAAGCATAAAGAAAATCCCCCTATGTATCTGTTTAAAAAAAAAAAAAGGTTTCCATTTTGAAAATGCTTAACTAAAAGTTACACCAATAGTGTCACAGTAATTATGCATTAAAGTCTCTGAAAAATAAGAGCATGCATACCTTCAGTATCTTGATCATAGTTGGATCAGTTGACCTAATGTAAAAACTCTTCAGATAAGGTTCAAACATACCCTAGATTACAAAAATAAATATATAAATACATTTATGATACTAGTGCATTCATGTCTCTCTTAAATTTTGTGTTCACAACATACATACCTTTCTTTGAATTGACATAGTGGCTATATTCTGTAGGACAATATATTGAACTTCCCTAGAAATTAAAGTAGAATTTTAACTAGGTAAATTTTCCAACAAAATATATCCTAAAGTAAACAGTCTATTAAAGAAAAAAAATCAGCAGTAAGCTTCATATTGAAAGAAACTCTTAAATATAATATTGAAAAATTTCTAGCAAATCTTAAGATATTTATGCCTTCCTTTAAAAATACATTTTCCCTATAAGCTATACAACATTAGATTTGATTCATCAAATGGAAGAGTTACAACAGGCAGAGCCAATGCTGTACATGCTCTGAACATATGCAAAGAAGGTGTTCTAGGGTTATGGGAACAAATATAATCACAGTGTTAATACAAAATCTTGACTGGAGTGCTCATCATGTGACTCAATTCTGTCCAAAGTGAAAGACAGGTTTTAAAAGAAAAAAAGCCTTGTTATTTTATGTCCAAATATCTAAGAAATGAATGTACAACTGAATCTGGTATAACGCTTCATGTGAAAGATGCATTCCAGATCCTTATTCGAACCAGCTATGGACAACAAAACTTAATGAACTGATAAAAGGGAAAGAATGACTATGCAAATAGACAGAGGAACGCAAAGGAAATAGTATCTTACTAAGGAAAAGCCAAAGCAAACCTAGGGTGAACGCTGTGGCACTGATTCTGAGCTAAGAACAAAAATAAATACTTATCATTCTTCTCTCAACTCATTAACAGAAATACTCAAAAGAAAAACATTTAATTTAAAATAACTAACTACTACAGAATATTCAGGGTAAGCTAAATAGCTTGAAACAACAGTTTTCTTAAATACAGAAAACAAAACAAATGACAAACATCTGATGTACTTAGGAAGTACACGTGACAGGAACTCAAGGTTTCCTGAATCGTTGACTTGAATTGCTGAATTCAGAGAGGTAAAATTGAAAAGTACACTGCTACCTACCTGCCTATTCCAAGAAATAACAAGCTTATGCATTTCTTTAAAACAAGTAATATCAAGAATATAGCTCTCTTCTTACATAGAACTACAGTAATTAAATATTTCAACTTAACAAAAAGCAGTTCTGTCATAAACTATATAATTCAGCATATGTATTGCTTTATATGAAGTCTTATAGAATTATACTAGTCAATACAATAATACATTTAATGTAGTTTTTCAGCAACTCCAGATTTAATGTAAATCTCCCAAATTCTTATTGTCATGCCTAGAAATACCAAAATACTAGGCTACTGTAATAGCATATACTATCTTACAAAAAAATACTTCCAATTTCTTTGGGCATAAGGTTAAAAAAAAAACCATCAACATTTAACATTAACTTTTAAGTATGAAATCTCAACTGATAACATACAGTCAGAACCATGTGTTAAATGCCTAAAAGACACATTTGATTTGTTCAAACATTACTAGTGAATTAATACAAAAGAAAACACACATATAAAAATCATGTCATACCTATTGCTACGAAGTAAACGCACTAGTGATTTAGAAATAATGCCAGCTTCTGATTTTGGTGCTATATGCCAATACAGTTGAGCAACTGCCATAACCACCTAAAAGATAAAGCATGAAAATAGTAAGAATTACGAGCAGTTCCACACTAGTTTCAAAGTACGTTCTTACATATTTTCTCCTTTAACGCCTACAAAATCCCCATGAACTAAGATGAGTATGTTGTTACCCCTGTGTAGCAGGAAGAACAGGGTCCCCCTAAGAATGCATGCCTACCCTCAGAATGTGACCTTATTTGGAACTATAGTCTTTGCAGATGTATTAGGGTAATGATCAAGATGAGATCATACTTGATTATAGAGTGGGCCCTAAATCCAATGTGAGTGTCCTTATCAGAGACAGAAAAGGACACAGAGAAGTCAGTATGAACACGGAGGCAGAAACCGCAGTGAGGCCTGTAAGTCACGGAATGCCAGAAACTGCTGGCGATCGCCAGAAGCGAATTTCTCCCTAAGAGTTCCAGGAGGCACCCACCCTGTCGACATCTTGACTTAGACTTTGGGTCTCCTGAAATGTGAAAGAGTAAACTTCTATTTATTATTAAATTAACATTTTTCTTTACTAAAAATTTAAAGAAATTTTTATTTCTTTAATCTACATAGTTTTTGGTAAACTGATATGGCAGCTCTAGGAAAGCAGTACTGTACACCCTCAGAAAAAAAAAAAAAGAATGTTCAGTGAACCACCCAAGGTCTGAAATGCCAGTAGTACATGGCAAAGCCTGACACACACCCCAAAGCCCACAGTCTTCCTAGTGTTGCTGCTGCTGGCACTACCCTGAGACAGGAAAGAAACCAGACACTTAAATGCAACAGCAGCAAGTAGGTTAAAATTTTTAAAGAACCCCCAAATTCAGTATATTTAAGTTATAATTAAGGGAACTCTATTAAAACAATTTCTCTAAAAAAGCAGCATTTGAAATCCTGTTTTTCAAATGTAGAACCTTAAAAATAATGTTTGGTTCAAAGCTATTACGGGGGTAGTCAGTCTTTCCCTGTCATAAAATATAACAGGACTGTTTCCCCACAGGCCTCTACACTTAGATCCAGAGATTAAAACTCCAGACTTTCCACTTAGTGAAAGTATACAGTTCAGCATGGGACAACTGTGAAGAGAGAGCTACAGAAATTAATCATCTTGTCTTTGGTTATGAAGATATATTAATATTGCTTTATTTTTGCTTCCGCTGTAGGTAACAAATATATAGCAGGACTTCTATGTATGCCTGAAGAGTTTACAGTACTTGAGGGTGCTTAAAGCAAAAACAGTTTCTCCTAGAACTAAGAACCATTTTTTAAAACTAGAGTTACAGGTTCCTCAACTTACTGCTCTATGGCATTTCTGTGTACTTTTCTTTTTGTAACAAGACTGACGTCCAGCTTTCAGACATGACTTGGGAAATTGAGAAGTTTAAGAATATCTAATTTCTTCACTTGTGATCTACAAATACACTTTAATTATAGAACAGCCTCTGCTGAATTTAAAATTTTAGTAAGAAAAACTTAATTACTGACAATCTACAAATAGGTCACAGTCATTTTTAAAAAATATTAAAGTACACAGATGGCTAACAAGTATTATATGTAGAAAAGAAAGCTGAAGCTTAATATGCTGTACTTTCTATGTGTGTTAATGATTTTAAGATTCTAGATTCTACTTAGTATGTCATTTGTTCTGATACATTAATTAGGGCACTCTTAAACCCAAAGGGGCGAAAGGACCTTCTTTTTCCCCAATATTTACAAATCTAAGTGTCTTAATCTCTCTTCAATACCCCAAATTTGAATTTTATAGTCAAATTTGTAAAAACTATGAGGGAAGCTCCCATAATTCCAAAACAACTAAAAACACAACCTCATAGGCCTTCAACACTTACATTATATATGTTTATAAGAAAGTACATCCCATAAAAGCTTTTCTATTCCTAACCATTCATATGCTATCACTTTGACTGTCAGAAGAGCTTCCCAACACTGCCTCCAGTACTGGTTATCTCCAATTCTATCTACACAGGACTGACAAAGTTTCCTGACACAAACTCTCAAAGTCTCTCTTGTAAGCTAAGAAGGCTAAAAAAATAAAAAAAAAATTCTATTCACAATCCTTCCAAAGTCCACCTTTACACACATTCATTGTTGCTCAGTCACTAAGGCATGTCTGGCTCTTTGCAACTCCATGTGCAGCACGCCAGGCTTCCCTATCCTTCACCACCTCCCAGTACTTGCTCAAATGCATGTCCATCGAGTCAGCAATGCTATCTAACCTCTGCTGCACCCTTCTCCTCTTGCTCTCACTCTTTCCCAGCACTAGGGTCTTTTCCAGTGAGTTGGCTCTTCACATCAAGTGGTCAAAGTACTGGAGCATCAGCTTCGGCATCAGTCCTTCCAATGAATATTCAGGGTTGATTTCTTTTAGGATGGACTGGCTGAATCTCCTTGCAGTCCAAGGGACTCTTTCTAACAAAGAGTCTTTTCTAACACCACAGTTCAAAACCATCGATTATTTAGCACTCAGCCTTCTTTACTTAAGATCCAACTCTCACATCAGTACATATCTACTGGAAAAACCATAGCTTTGACTAGACAGACCTTTGTTGGCAAAGTGGTATCTCTGCTGTCTAGATTTGTCATTGCTTTTCTTCCATGGAGCAAGTGTCTTTTCATTTCATGGCTGCAGTGGTTTTCGTAACTGAGAAAATAAAAACTGTCACTATTTTCACTTTTTCCCCATCTATCTGCCATGAAATGATAAGACCAGACTCCATGATCTTAGTCTTTTGAATGTTGAGTTTCAAGCCAGCTTTTGCACCCTCCTCTTTCACTTTCATCAAGAGGCTCTTTAGTTCCTCTTCACTTTCTGCCATTAAAAATGCTGTCATCTGCATATCTGAGATTGTTGATACTTCTCTTGGCAATCTTGATTACACGTTATGAGTCATCCAGTCCAGTATTTCAATGATGTACTCTGCATATAAGTTAATAAGCATGGTGATTATTACAGCTTTGCATGTAAGTTAATAAGCAGGGTGATAATACAGCCTTGACGTACTCCTTTCCCAATCTGGAACCAGTCCTTTGTTCCATGTCCGATTCTAACTGGTGCTTCTTGACCTGCATACAGGTTTCTTAGGAAGTAGGTAAGGTAGTCTGGTGTTTCCATCTCTTTAAGAATTTTCTATAGTTTGTCGTGATCCACACAGTCAAAGGCTTTAGTGTAGTCAACAAAGCGGATTTTTTTTTTAATTCTTCTGCTTTTTCTATGATAGAATGGATTTTGACAATTTGATCTCTGATTCCTTTGCTTTTTCTAAATCCAGTTGAACCATATAAGCAGGATACCAGAACATATTGGAACAAAAATATACTATCTCTGCTGCTGCTGCTGCTAAGTCGCTTCAGTCATGTCTAACTCTGTGCAACCCCATATACAGCAGCCCACCAGGCTCCCCCACCCATGGGATTTTCCAGGCAAAAGTACTGGAGTGGGTTGCCATTGCCTTCTCCTAAACTACCTCTAGTTGGTATATAATCAAATAAGCAGGGAACCAAAGTATACTGGTACAGTACAAACTGCCTCTATTTGTTTCACTATTCAAAAACATTTTTGATCAGTAAGTATTTGGCCTATAAGCCAATTTCCAAGACAAAGTTAAATTAAAAATCAGTAAATTATAAAGTAATTTTAGTTGGCAAGTTACAGCTACTTAAGTAACATCAAGTCAAGTGAGGACACACTAAAATATAAGCATATTTTACAATATTAATGAAGTAACATATGTGTCATTATTGTGCATAGTTACCTAATCATGATTTAGAAACTAAATATAAAGTATAAGATAAAAACTTCAGCTAATTCCTAAGATACACATACAAAGCTCTAAGGACCAAACTCTCAAGCATCAAGAAAACAAAGCAGTTAAAGGGAAACTCTCATTTTCAGTTTTAACTAGTTGCACAGAATGATTTGTTAAGAATTTTTTTTTAACTAAAATAAGTTTAAGAAAACATTTAACTGAATTCATCAAAACTTACATAACTTCCAGTTAAGAGGAAACAACGGTATAGTAAAGAAAGTAACCAGACAAACCCAGAGAACATTCTGCAAGACTTGAGAGTTCAGAAGATATAACAACCAGATGTAACGCAGTGTAACTGGTATAGGTGAACCAGTTATAGAAGAATTTAGGGTAAACTGGTATTTCATGAGATGAAATTTTACTAAGTAGAAATAGGGAACTGACTAGAAAAAATATGTTACAAAATATTAAGTGTACTATGACTTTTACCTTGGTTTAAAACATATTATGTACAGACATACACACATATGAAAGAGGAACACTTATATAGAAAAGAAGGATCTGGGAAAAACTGCATTAAGATATTATAACTGATACATGATGGAAATATAATGTTTATATTAGTTTTTCTAGTTTGTATTCTCTAATTTTCAACTGTATTCTTTTAAAATATTTTAAAATATAAAGAGTTATTTAAAATAAAGATATAAAGCAAAACAAAAACTTAGGACCTGAGTAAGGGTGATTTTTAATTATTCCTACCAGCTAAAATTTACTATGCATGTATGAGGCACCATGCTAGGTGTTTCTAACTATACATTAGTCTTTTCAAAACTCTTATTAGATAAATACAAATATAATGAGTGGAGGATGAGATGGTTAGATAGAATCACTGAAGTTGAGCAAACTCCAGGAAATAGTGAAGGACAGGGAAGCCTGGCATGCTGAAGTCCACAGGGTCACAGAATTGGATATGACTTACTGACTAAACAACAACAACCTTATTAAGTGCTCACAACAATAATTTCATAACAGATAAATACATACAGTCTTCCAATCAACTACAAAACATCTTGGGCTTGTATCTCAGGAATCCAATTACAAAATTAAAAAAAAAAAAAAAACAGTAGGCATACAGCTAGCAAGCCAAGTAACCAATAGAAACCTGATTTTTAGTATACAAACAAATAAATAAATGCTCCATTAGTACACTCAAAATTACTTACCAAACTTGCATACTTTTAAGCACTGTTTTTAAAAAGCTGTGAATTATTTCTCATAATGGTTTTTACATACCGCTGCATTCCTGCTCTGAAGCAAAGGCTTTGTATTCCGAATTAAAAGTCTATGGTCTGGATCCATAGTATATGGCCTCTTTCTTTTGTCAGCCTTTTCCTTCTGTTCCTCATCAGAATCATAGAAATCCTTTTCATTGTCCTCTAGACCATCACCCTACAGGAAAGAAATCCAATTCCAAGATTAGTTCAGACCTGGGACCACCCAAATACTACACAAAGAAAACTTTTTAAAAAACATCTACAATAATGATAATCTTTTACGAATACTACTGTGGAGGCAATCTGAAACTATGCTACTTATATGGAAGAAAGGCCTTACTTTTTCTTGTATTTTATGGCACAGTAACTGTCCTTTAGTGCAATAGATAATATTTTTATATTATATAGCAAACCTCACATTAAATTAGCATAGAAATACCCATAGTCATCCAAAGGGAAAAGCTGACCATTAAATTCTAACAAAGCCTATGATATGATACTACCCAAAGCTGAAAACTGTTTCCATAAATTATCAGTCTCTCTGTAACTGGATCAAAGGGTCAGAGGAAAGAAGAAAATTGTTTGAACTGCAACACACATAAAAGAAATCATTAATAAAGTTTGACAGGTTAAAAATTGGTAATTAAAAAGGCCCCTGTGTTGTCAAGAAAGACTGAGTTTGAGATTTATGCATATCCCTGAGACTTGATTATATGCTTCTGTCTTATACTTTTTATTTATTTGAATTCTTTATTATCTCTGTCAGTAAAATTGGCCTATAGGTGCATGCATCCGTCCATGCAGTTGTTCCGACTGTTTGTGATCCCCCGGACTGTAGCCTGTCAGGCTCCTCTGTCCGTGGGATTTTCCAAGCAAGATTACTGGGCGGCTTGTCATTTCCCCCTCCAGGGGACCTTCCCGACCTAGGGATCGAACTCATGTCTCCTGCATTGGCAGGATTCTCTACCAGAGTCAACTGGGAATCCCAGCCTACTGGTAAGGAGTCCTAAAACTAAACAGCAACAAAAAGCACACAGAAACAATATATTTAAGTGGATCCAGTGCAATTACAAGGGCTTCCCACGTGGTACTAGTGGTAAAGAACCCATCTGCCAATGCAGGAGATGTAAGGGACACAGGTTTGATCCCTGGGTCGGGCAGATCCTCTGGAGGAGGGCATGGCAACTCACTCCAGTATTCTTGCCTGGAGAATTCCACAGACAGAGGAGTCTGGTGGGCTACAGTCCGTGGGGTCACACAGAGTCAGACATGACTGAAGCAACTTAGCACACACAGTGCAGTTACTATTTAGAGGTAACTTCTGTTACCATGTACCTGAAACGTATTTTCCACTTTTGGGAAGATGGAATAGATATACTTATTCCTATTCCTCTCACTAAGAACAAGCAGAAACCCAAGACATTATATATAAAACAATTTAAGTAAGAAAAGAAAGGCAGAGGGAAGAAAGGCTGGATATGGGCACCTCAGGAACCAAAGAATGATGCAACAGTGAGTGCCTTGGATTTTCATTTTTTCCTTGTATATCAAAGACTGGGTGGAAGAGAAGTGAGTTAATAAGAAAATCAATTAAGTACAGATTAAACAAATCCCCCCAAAGCCTGCTCCTTGTAGCCAAAGAACCAAGAAAAAGAAAGTCCAGCAAGACAGAAAACTTTTTAAGAAAATAACTTCTAGTGCAGTCAACTCTGGAGAAAAAACCACGACCCTAGCCCTAATCCCACAAGCGAAGACTGACAAGGAGAGCCTGGATATCCACTCCTCCCGCAGCCCCCCACCGGGGTGCTATCAGAAAAGACCACGACAGAGGTGAGATTTTAATCCCCACCAGGAGGCAATACGGTGTGGGGAGCTTGGACATCCAAGTCTGCTGATCAATATGGAGAGACTTCTATCCCTGGCTCCCCTACGCCAGGCGCAGAGGGTGCTTAGTGGATACTCCACACAGGACTTGCAGCAGCACCAGCCCATGGTAACAAGGACACACCACTCTGAGGTGTCAGCGGAAGACAAATCTGGAACACAACAGTCATGAGACACATCCATCCCTCCCAGCCAGAAAGCTATCAGGGGAGTAACAGTGTGGAGCCAGATCCCATATTCACCCACAGTAACAATGAGCAGGCCTCCTGAGGTGTCAATGGGGGCTGACGGGGGAACCTGGACTTTTAACGTGACCTGACACTAATGAGATGGCAGCACCCCACTTTTCTTTGCTGGAACAGTCTCAAACAAACCCAGCTAAAACTTAAAATTTGAATAAGATCCATAATCTCATAATATCCAAAATTTCCAGGTTTCAACAAAGAAGTCATTCAGCATTTCAAGAGCCAAGCAGGGAAAGCGGATTCCCTGGTTAGGGAACTAAGATCCCACATGCTGCGTTGTGTGGCCAAAATAATAATGATACAAATGGCCACAAACATGAAAAGATGCCTAGTTTCACTAATAAAGAAACAAAATTAAATAATATTAAAAAGAAAAAAGAAGAGACAAAAAAACCCAACTTATTCACTAGCAAAAAGAATGTATGCAACAACACATGAAACTTACTCCTTGGAAGAAAAGCTATGACAAACCTAGACAGCATATTAAAAAGCAGAGATATCACTTTGTTGACAAAAGTCTGTATAATCAAAGCTATGGTTTTTCCAGTAGTCATGTACAGGTGTGAGAGTTGGATCATAAAGAAGGCTGAGTGCTGAAGATTTGATGCTTTTGAACTGTGGTGCTGGAGAAGACTCTTGAGAGTCCCTCGGACTTAAAGGAGATCCAACCAGTCAATCCTAAAAGAAGTCAACCCTGAATATCCATTGGACAGACTGATGCTAAAGCTCTAATACTCTGGCCATTTGATGTGAAGAGCCCCAACTCACTGGAAAAGACCCTGATGCTGGAAAGACTGAAGGTGTGAGGCAAAGGGCATGACAGGACAAGATGGTTGGACAGCATCATTGACTCAATGGACATGAGTTTGAGCAAACTGTGGGAGACAGTGAAGGCAGGGAACCTTGGTGTGCTTCAGTCCATGGGGTCGCAAAGGAGTCGGACACTACTTAGAACTGCACAACAACATATGAAACAAGGGGCTAGTGTCTAGCATATATAGACCACTCCTAAAACACAACAGTAAAAAGCCAATTCAGTTTAAAAAAGGACAAAAGATATCCTTATAACTCAAATCTGTCTCCCCTAAAATTCATATGTTGAAGCCTCAAGGTGACCATATGCTTACATAGGGACTTCAAGGATAAATTAGATTTTATCAATGGTATTCTAATCCAATACAACTGGTATTCTTACTAGAAGAGAGAAAGGCATATTAGAACACAGCAAGAAGGCAGCCATCTGTAAGCCATGACAGGCAGCTTGAGAGAAACCAAACTTGCTAACACTTTGATCCTGGACTTCTAGCCTCTTGGAAAAACTGTGAGAAAATGATAAGAAATAAATTTCTTTTTATTTAACCAATCTGTTATAGCCTTAGCAAACTAATACAGACAATTACCTAAGAAGATATCCAAAGGGCAAACAAAGCACACGAAGCAACACAAATTAAAACCACTGCAAGGTGCTTTTGCTACGGCATACACATCAGAATCGCTTTCATCTAAAATTAAAAGGACTGACAACACCAAATGACAGTAAGGACATTGGGAAATGGGTCATTCGTACGCTGGTGGTGAATGCAAAACATTACAGTCACTTTGGCAGGTTGGAGTATCTCACAGAACTGAACCTATATTTAGTATGCAACCCAGAAATTACACTCTTAGGCATTCATCACGGAGAAATAGAAATTAATTCTCACAAAGATTTGTACATCATAGCAGCTTTATCCCTATTAGCCAAAATGGAAACACAGATGTCCTTCAATGGATGAATGGTTAAACAACTGGTTAAGCAAATGGTTAAACAGCTCTGCCATGGAATACCACCCAGAAATAAAAAACAAACTACTGATACACACAATTCTGATTAATGTCCAGAGAAGTATACTGAACTTGAGTGAGAAAAAGTAATCCTAAAAGGTTAATACTGTACGATTCCATTTACACAGCATTCCTGAAATGACAAAATTATAGAGATGAAGAAAAAATTAGCGGTTACCAAGGGTTAAGGGGCAGCAGGGTTAGGCAGAGGAAGGCAAGGAGTTTAACTATAAAATGGTTACATGAAGGATATTTGTGATGGAAACATTCTGAATCCTGAGTGTATCAATGTTAATACCCTGGTTTGCAAGATGTCACCATTGGAGGAAAATGAATAAAGGTTACACCAGATCTCTCTATACGATTTCTTACAACTGCATGTGAATCTACAATTATCTTAAAATAGAAAGCTTAATTAAATAAAATTAAGGAGAAAAAAATCAGCAAACCATTTAAAAGCAATTTGCATATATTTATCCATTGTTATAACAATAAAATAAATTACCTAAATTGTTATAGTTTAACTTCACCTAATGAATTGTTTTCCTTGTAAGTACTTTTAAGACACAATCTTTACTTAAATATCACTGAAAACACTTTTTATCAAAAACATGACCTTTAGGT
>SJYC01039592.1:0-13375 GCA_006408675.1 Madoqua kirkii | reverse complement strand
CTTTCTTAACATTTAACATTAGATAAATTAGTGTAATTTACTAAAATGAAAGGGATTCTTTGAAATAGTACAAAGTTTTAACAACAGGATTATTGGATAACAAACACAAAGAACATGTTGCTTAATACCTAAAAGTTATTAATATGAACTATTATTTCAAAGTATATTCCTGTCCAAAGAAACTTTCTCTTACACTTTCTGTGAAATTTCAACTTAGTTTTATTGTTATGAGAACATCATGGCATAACTTTTTAGATCTGGCTGCTAATTACTAACTATATATTTTTATTAGCAGCATAATTCTCTTAAGTTTGAACTAAAAGGAAAAAAAAATTTAAGGATTGATTAGGTTAATGAAATGAAAGAGATGAGGCTTCCTCATAGGACTGGTGCCAATCTGCAATAACTTAATATCTGAATCTCTGTCACTGCTAGCTGTTTCCTCAGGTTTTCAACCTATGAGAACAGACATGAGGCAAAACAGAATGAGAGAGAGATGCATACAATCAAAATGGGTAGTATCAGGTCATGCAGCTCAGTATCAGGGCTGCCTCTATGATCGTGTTAATTTCTTGACTTCTCCTTATCTTCATTTCCTCATTTGTAAAATGAAATAAAAGCAGTAACTACATCATGAGTGTGTGTGTGTGTGTGTGTGTGTGTGTGTGCACTCAGTGGTGTCCAACTATTTGCAACACCAGGGACTACAGCCCACAGGCTCCTGTGTCCATGGAATTTTCCAGGGAAGAAGACTGGAGTGGGTTGCCATGTCCTTATCCAGGGCATCTGCCTAACCCAGTCTCGTCTCCTGCAATGGCAGGAGGATTCTTTAACATTGGCGCCACCTAGGCAGCTCAAATAATATTATGAAAGTGTTCATGAAGATTGATTTGTTTGTTTAGTGAAAGTGTATAACCTCTTAGTGTCCAGTGAATATTAAACACTCAAATAGTAGCAATTAACATTGCTTTTATTATTAAAATTTTTTCTAGAAATTACTACCTCACTTTAAATCAAATATCCCCAGATGCCAAATATGAAGAAAAGTTTCCCCTGAAACCCTAACCCTAGAATTATCCCTCAGAAAAGAAACTGCCTCCTATTTGAGATTTACAAGTATATCATGAGGCTTTTGTATAGGTACTTCATTTTGAACCAAAATGTACTGTTTAGAGAACTCATTACACTAAAACAACTTTAATCAATGCTAGTTCCAGTTGCTTAAAAGGAGTCACAAACCCCAGGGACAAAATATTAAAAATAAGAATTAGAAGATAACTTTTAAAAAACAGGTAATATAGGATCACAGAGTTCTGCTTCTAATAACAGGCAATTTGGGATAAACCTTATAGTGAGCTAGGAAAGAAAAATGAAACATACTTGTTTCAAGGCACTGAAATGCCAGAACAGTGATGAATTATGCAGGCAAGACCCAAAAGTAATGGTAAACCTACAAACCTAACAGTTAAACACCTGCAATTGTTTCTCCACCCAATGCGTGAGTTGTTATATACATAACAACTATCTGAAAGGCCTAAAGAGCTTTTAGCAGATTCACAAAAATTACAGAAGCAAAAGCTAGTGATCAGGATCCACCAAAAAGCAAGATCCCTAACTCTCCTTAGTCTCTGGTTTTAAGTCCTGAAAGCCTATATCCTAGGAGTTAAGATCATAAAACTGAAGCTCATATTTTAATCATGTCAATCTAGAATTGAAGTGAATGAATGATGCCCTGATCAAATAATAATCCATAAACAAACCAAAACTAATCATCCAAGCTTCAAAACTAGTTCAACAATTTTTCAGAAAGTAAGGAAAGAGGGCAAAAAAGAGGGAAGGTAAAGCAGTGTCACTGAGAGACAGGATATTGTTTCCATTTGAGAGGGAAAGCAGGATATTAAGTGGAAAGTGAGGAATTAGGGGCCTCTGGTGAATACTTATAATTTGTTTCTTAATCTGAGTACTCGTTACATCGGTGTCTTCAGTTTGCAAAAAGTCATGAGGCCATTTGCTTCTGACACATACACATTCAATTCAGTTCAGTTGCTCAGTCGTGTCTGACTCTGCAACCCCATGAATTGCAGCATGCCAGGCCTCCCTGTCCATCACCAACTCACGGAGTTCACTCAAAGTCACGTCCATCAAGTGGGTGATGCCATCTAGCCATCTCATCCTCTGTCGTCCCCTTCTCCTCCTGCCCCCAATCCCTCCCAGCATCAGAGTCTTTTCCAGTGAGTCAACTCTTCGCATGAGGTGGCCAAAGTACTGGAGTTTCAGCTTTAGCATCATTCCTTCCAAAGAAATTCCAGGGCTGATCTCCTTTAGAATGGACTGGTTGGATCTCCTTGCAGTCCAAGGGACTCTCAAGAGTCTTCTCCAACACCACAGTTCAAAACCATCAATTCTTCAGCGTTCAGCTTTCTTCACAGTACAACTCTCACATCCATACATGACCACTGGAAAAACCATAGGCTTGACTAAACGGACCTTTGTTGGCAAAGTAATGTCTGCTTTTCAATATGCTATCTAGGTTGGTCGTAACTTTTCTTCCAGGGAGTAAGCGTCTTTTAATTTCATGGCTGCAGTCACCAACTACAGTGATTTTGGAGCCTAAAAAGATAAAAGTCTGATGCTGTTTCCACTGTTTTCCCATCTATTTCCCATGAAGTGATGGGACCAGATGCCATACATTACCTATTTCTAAATATGCATGTAAGAAAAAAGCAATAAGGTGAATGTAAGTTTTAAAAAACAAAGACAATAAAGAGAGAAGTTAAAAAATGAGGCTATTAGACACGAATTTTCAAGAACTGAGACCTAACTGTGGACAATATATTCAAGGAATTAATGATAAGACTGAGCCTTTTGGTGGGGATTTCAACCCTGTCTGGAGAAGGGAAAGGCTACCCATTCCAGTAGTAGGGCCTGGAGAATTCTATGGTCTCTACAGTCCATGGGGTCGCAAACAGTTGCATGTGACTAAGTGACTTTCACCTGTATTATTATCTTTAAACTAATTCTTTTTTGGCCATACTGGTAGATACATGGCATCTTAATTTCCTGACTAGGGATCAAATTAGTGCTCCCTGCATTGGAAGCACAGTGTCTATACCAGCAGACCACCAGGAAAGTCTCTCAACCTCGTATTATTTTTACAGAAATGTCAGATTCACTGTTTTACATAACTCTGACATAAAGTGCTATAATTTTACCAACCACCAGGTCAGATCAGACTCAGGAAGATTTATGCTCTCTCAGAGAAAACAGCCCAGATAATCAAAGACATATTAAGTGACAACTCATACTTTGTATCTTAGATAACTTACAACAACTCCAAAATAATCATTCTTAATCAACATTTTAAATGTATGGTGGAAAGAATTTTATTTTCACCTGTCAAGAAACGTTTTCTGTTGCTGTTTTGTTAAACAAGTAAGGTAAACAAGATACAATCACAAGGATGCTTAGTCTGCTTGAAAGTAAATATAGATAAAATAGGTTTCAAAGATGCTGAAATCTATAGAAAGAAACTTCCATTTGCTCAACTTAGTATACTAATTGTACATCATATATGAAAAAGCAGATGAACTAACTTTTCCTCATGTGCATTGAAAAAAATATTTTAGAAATACTTTGTTTCTAATGGAATTCTTAACTTTTTAAAACAGTTTAAAAAATACCTGCTACTGTATTTTTTCTAGATATTAACATTATTCAGTTTCAATCCATGGGCTTCCCAGGTGGCACTAGTGGTAAAGAACTCAACTGCCAATGCAGGAGATGTAATAGATGTGGGTTCGATCCCTGGGTTGGGAAGATCCCTTGGAGGAGGGCATGTCAACCCACTTCAGAATTCCTCCTGGAGAAGCCCAAGGACAGAGGAGACTGGCAGGCCACAGTCCAAAGGGTCACAGAGTCGGACACAACTGAAGCAACTTAGCACGCATGCACACATGAGGTTTTAATTCATACAAAACATCCATAAATTTAGAATTAAGTAGAAAGGCCTTCCCTACAAAGCTGAAACAGCAGTTATTAGGTATTATGTATTAGTAATAGCAGCCTTTAGGTATTATGCTAAGTTCTCATTCAGAGTATATTATGCATATAATCTTAACCATCTGATCTCCTAATTCTCAGATAAAATAAGGTGCAATTTAGAAAGAAAAAATGTTAACTTGTATCTTTTATTTGCTATCAAAGGGCAGGAAAACAGAAAATTGTTTTAGACGTGCCTGCATCAAAAAACTTTTTAAAAATCAACTATTATATATTGTTTATATTGAGGCTAGAGAAATGAGGTGTTATCACTCATGGGGACTTTAATGGGTATTAATTAAAACATTTTATACAGTGGCTTATGTTGGCAATTTTTCTAAACCTCATGATCATTTAAATAATTTCACCTTTTACAACAATAAATCACTGACTATAACAAAGAGAACCATTTAACAGAAATCTGATGTAAAAAAACAGTAATGAACCGTAAAACCTGCTCTTCTGCACCTTGGAACACAGCTGGTTCTGAAACTAAGGCAGTTAAAATAAATCTAGATCATTTTAGCAACAAAATAATGATGTTATCAGTTCATAACCCAAAGAATAAAATAAGTATCTATGAATCCATACTTAGGAAAATAAATGACTAATGAATAAATAAATAAATGGGAGAAAAAGGCAAGTCTTCCTTACAGAAGGATTTCTAACAATAATTATGCTAATAATGAGCACTACAGGCTTAAATACACTTCCACGTCAGCATCCATATTCTTAGAATATCCATATTCTGAGATGATGTGCATCTCAAACAACTTATACAGAAGTAAAGATGGTACCGTATGGAAAAGTATTAAATGACTCAAAAAGGAACTCTGGTAATAATAAGGATACAAATATATATAATCTTTGTGATGAAACTCATAAGTATAAAAAATTATATTTATAAATAAGGATTTTTCTACTATTAAAATATCCATACATGTAGAAAATGAAATGATATACAATAGACAACCTGCTCCATCTTTCTAAAAAAGTACACACTCAAGCTGAACCAAAAAAAAGGTTAAATCCCTTACTTGGAATATGGAGACAGCTCTGTAGTTTCTTTAAAGAAAGACAGTGTTTTAGAAATACATTCTGAATAGATATGGGTGAAATTATATAGCATCTTGAACTGCATATAAAAGTCGGGACAAAAGTGGGAAGAGGCTTGAGTTAAAGTGAGAGCATCCAGGGCGGATGCCTGCTGCGGCTGAAGCATGTACACGTGAGGATTCACTGGACTGTCGGCCCTGTCTCTGTGCATGCTTAAATTTTTCAGTAATTTAACATTTATACAGTGAGTCTGACTCAAGATCAAACTATAAGGCTACAGTAATGAAAACCAAGACAGTGTGGTACTAATGAAAGAATAGACAAAGAGATTAATGGAACAGAACAGGGAATTTCAAAAAAGGCCTGCATGAATATATAGATAGTTAACTGACTTGTGACAAAGGAGCAAAGGTAATACAGTAGAAAAGAAATAGTCTTTTCAACAAATGGTGTTGAACATCAACATGCAAAAAATAATCAATCTAGACACAAACCTACAGCATTTATAAAAATTCACTCAAAAAAGGATTAGAGACAAATAAGGAACAGCAAACCATAAAATTCCAGAAACATAGGAGAAAATCTAGATGACCTTGGTATGTAATGACTTTTAGATACCACCACCAAAGGCACAATCCATGAAAGAAATGATAGACTGAACTTCATTAAAATAAAAACTGTCTCCTTTGTAAAAGCTGTCAAGACAAAGACAAGCCAAGCCACAGAGTTGGAAAAATATTTGGAAAAGATATATCTGGTAAAAGGCTGTTATCCAAAATATACAAACTCAACTACGAGAAAGCTAACAACTCAAATAAAAAATGGGCAAAGGATCTGAACAGGTAACTCATCAAAAAAGATACATAGTTTCAGGAAGATATATAGATTCAGAAAGATCCGCTGGAGAAGGGACAGGCTACTCACTCCAGTATTCTTGGGCTTCCCCTGTGGCTCAGCTGGTAAAGAATCCACCTGCAGTGTGGGAGACCTGGGTTCAATCTCAGTGTCAGGAAGATACCCTGAGAAGGGAAAGGCTACCCACTCCAGTATTCTGGCCTGAAGAATTCCACGGACTATAGTCCATGGGGTTGCAAACAGTCAGACCCAACTGAGCGACTTTCAGTTTTCACTTTCAAGCTTAATGAAAGATGTTCAACATTACATTACATGTAATTAGGGAACTGCAAATTAAAACAACATACTAGTGCACATGTTAGAATGGCCAAAATCCAGGATACTGACAACACTAAAAGCAAAAGAAGTTCTCATTCACTGCCAGTGGGGACACAAAACAGTACTGCCACTATTAAAGAAAATTTGGCAGCTTCTTACACAGTTATATATAATATTATCAAATGGTTTAGTCAGGGGCTTTCCCTGGTAGCTCAGATGGTAAAGAATATGCCTGCAATGTGGGAGACCGGGGTTCGATTCCTGGGTTGGGAAGATTCCCTGGAGGAGGGCATGGCAACCCACTCCACTATTCTTGCCTGGAGAATCCCTGTGGACAGAAGTGCCTGGTAAGCTATAGTCCACAGGGTGGCAAAGTCACACAGGACTGAGCAACTAAGCACACACACACACGAGTAATCAGAGTCCTTGGTTTATGCCAGAACAAGTTGACACAGAAATCTGCACAGCTTTACCCGTAACTGCCAATTTACAGAGGCAAACAAGATATCCTTCAGCAGGGAAATGGATGAATAAACTCTGGGGCATCTAGATAATGGAATATTATTTGGTCCTAAAGAGAAATGAGCTAACAGAGACATGAAAAGACACAAAGCATCCTTAAATACATATTACTATTCCAGGAAGTCAATCCTTGTATGTATCCTATGTATCCAGGAAGGATACATAGTGGATGATTCTAACCAAATGATAAAATGATACTCTGACAAAGGAAAACTATGGAGGCAATTTAAAAAAAAAAAGTGACTGCCAGGATTTGTAGCAGAAAGAGGAATAAATAAGCAGAATACAGAAGATTTTTAGAACAGTGAAATTATTTTATAAAATATCACAATGGTGGGGTCAGGTCATTATACATTTGTCAAAACCAACAGAAGGGACAACATGAGCAAGGCTTACCGTAAATGGTGGACTTTGGGTGATAGTGATGTATTAACATACATTCATCAATTGCAATAAATGTACTACTATTGTGGGGAAAGATGTCGACAGGGAGGTAGGCATAGGAAGTATAAAGGGATTCCTTGCATTTTTCACCCTATTTTGCTATGAACCTAAGACTGGTTTAAAAATAAATTTAAAACAAATCTTTTAAAAGAATCAATGAGTTTAATGTATCTCATTTCATATGAAAGTAGGTCTCCCTCCACTCATATGTACTGACCACCCCAAATGCTAATATAAAAATCAAAATAAAATTAACTTTTCACCATGCTCTAGAACATTCACTTTCAGTAAGAGAAATGCTAGTTACATTAAATATAAGCTTTATGAAGTCCAAAAAAATTACCTTTTATTTCATAAAGCATATTTCTGGAAAGGCACAGTTTATAAATATTATCATTTATCCTGCCATCTCTTTCTTTAATTACCATGGTGTTGGCAGTAGTCAAGAAAGAGACACTGAGTGTACCTACTTGTCTTCTGAATTCCAAGCAGCCCGCAGGGCACTGTGGCTGCTGCTGCTGCTAAGTTGCTTCAGTCGTCTCCGACTCTGTGCGACCCCAGAGACGGCAGCCCACCAGGCTCCCCCATCCCTGGGATTCTCCAGGCAAGGACACTGGAGTGGGTTGCCATTTCCTTCTCCAGAGCATAAAAATGAAAAGTGAAAGTGAAGTCACTCAGTCGTGTCAGACTCTCAGCGCAAGCACCAACTTAAGATCTAAACCAGAACAATACAATGTCTGCACTCTGCCGTGGACACAGACGACTGCATAATGCTTAACAGCTGCAGGGGAATCCGTCAGGGCACTGCCATGCCATGCAACACTCCTAATAGCAAGCTTGAGCTACTTAACAAAATACCACAGACGGCGTAGCTTAAACAACAGACACTTTATTTTTCACAGTTTCCCAGTGAGAATCCACTTCTTAGATTGCAGCTGGTTGCCTTCTCACTATGTCTTCACACGGGCAGAGAAAGAGAAGGGCACTATTCCCATGATGAGAACCCCACACTCACAACTTGGCTGAAATTTAATTCCTTCCCAAAGTCCTCATCGCCAAATACATCACACTGGGAGTTAAGGATTTCAACACGTGGATTTTGAAGGACATAGACATTCCGTCCATAGACACCACAGCAGTCTACTGGAGGGGCATCATGCTGGCAATGGGTCAGAGCTCCCTGACAAGACCGAGTGAGGAGGTGACTGGCAGTACCATAAATGCTTCATTAAACTATTCAGTATGAGTGGCACACATTTGCTTTCTTTTTTAAAGTCCATCATTTTTAAGTTTAATACTTTTCTCAAAAAAAAAATAGTCTCTTTCCCCTCAAATTGGGTCTATATAAAACAACAGAAAAACATATATACTAGTTTGAAATATTTTTTCCTTCCTTGAGGTAACTGCTATGCTCTTCACTTTATATGTTTGTACACCACAGCCCAGTGACCACTACATCACAGGTGGAAGTATGGGTTTGAGGATCATCGAACACTAAATACCCCCCAATACATCACCATTATAGAAACACCTGTGCCCAGTAACTTTGAGTTGATTCACTCTGAAAATCCAGAGCACTCAACTGCCCACAACACTTCTCATTTTCATGACGACATGCTCAGTACCAGTACTTAAGAGATGTGTTTTCAAATGTACTGGTTTCCACATCTTGTTACTGAAAAATCTAAAGAATCTACATAAGGCATTTTCCTACGTTACTCTGCAGTAAGATGTACTCATGACACAAGCTGATGTTCAACCTGAGTTCTAAGACATGTGAAAGAGCGGCCCCAGTCATTTGAAAGCTAACCAATCTCGATCTCATGACCAGATAAATGAGATGTTTGTGTGCAGAATGCCTTTTCCAGTGGTTCTCACTCAATCATAAACTACAAGATAAAATTAAACCCAACTCAGGTAAAATTAATCATGCCTCCTCACATATTCACTCCCATGCACGTGTGTTCTGTCAGTAAGCCCTAAGTCATATCCAACTCTTTGCAACCCCATGGACTACAGGCCACCAGGCTCCTCTGTCCATGGGATTTTCCAGGCAAGAAAACTGGAGTGGGTTGCCATTTCTTCCTCCAGGGGATCTTCCCAACCCAGGGATCAAACTTGCATCTCCTGTGTTTTCTGCATTGGCAGGCAAATTCTTTACCACTGGGCTACCTGAGAAGCCAGATAGATAGATGGATGTGAACACATCACTGATTAATCTTCAACCAAAACAACTCTTGCAGTATCTCTTATAATACAGTTCTCCTATGTATGAATTTTTCAATTTAGTTCATCTGAAAATGTCTTCATTCCATTTTTATTTTTGAAGAATGCTTTTGTTCAATATAGAAATCTTTGTTGATAGACTTTTCTCTCAACAATGTAAAGATATTCCATCGTTTTTCAGACTCCATTGTTTCTCATCAGCAGTCAGTCATAATTGTTTCTCTGTATATAATGCATTGTTTAATCTCCATCTGCTTGCACGGTTTTCTCTTTTCCTTTTGATTTCAGAAGTTTGACTATGATGTACAGAGGTATAACTTTTTATTTCTTTTGCCTGGGAATTTGATGTGTTTCCTGGATGTGTACACTTGTTTTTTTCACCTTTAAACTTGAAAATCTTTTTCGCTTTTATTTCTTCAGATATTATTTCTATTCCATTCATTCTTTCCTCTTATTTAGAGATTTTAATTATAAGGATTTCATTCCATATTGTTCACATGACCCTGAGACTGTTCATTTTTCTTCTTTTGTTTTTCTCTTGGTTCTTCAGAATGAATAATTTCTCTTAATCTATCTTCAGGTTTCTCAGCATTTTTACAGCCTTTTCCTGGTTGTTAAATCTATCTAGCTCCTTTGTGTTTTTCAGCACTAGAATTTCCATTTATTTCTTTCTTATAGGGTCTTTATCCTGTTAAGATTGCTCATTTGTTCACTCAATGTAACTATGTTGCCTTTTTGATATTTTTGCTCTGTGTGTGTGTGTGTGTGTATAAATAAAATAAATGTAGTAACTGCATTATTTGCCTGGTAATGGCCTCTCTTGATGATTATGTTTCTGTTGCCTACTTTTTCTCTTGAGTATTAGCTTATTTTTGTTTCTCATGTCTGCTGACTTTTTCAAATTGTATTCTGAATATTACCAACTACACACTATAAATTCTTCCACAAGTTGCATTCCTCTGACATGTATTGATATTTGTTATAGCAGGCACTTTACTGGTTTCAAACTCCAAACTGTCTATCCTAATGTGGCCAGCAAGTGAAATCTCTATTTAGTTCTCAGCCTCAGGTCAGATGTCTTCATACTTTTTCTAATAAACCTTTCTCATACACCCCTCCACATCCCACTTTTCTCATATTTCTAATTACTTCACATTGGCCAGAACTGTGTTGCATGCCCATTCCTAAACTCATCACTTACAAAGGGAGTGTACTTAACATTAACTAGATTAGCTTGAGCAAGGAAGCAATATGGCTTCTGCAAAGACACAGTGATAAATCCCTGTGGAAAATCTGTCTGCAAGGAAGATCTTTTTGAATAGGAATGTCTGCTGGAGACAATCAACAGCATCTGCCACATTCTCCCATCCAAGTACTAACCAGGCCCGACCCTGCTTAGCTTCAAAGATCAGATGAGATCAGGCACATTCAGGGTGGTATGGCCGTAGACTGCCACATTCTCTATACCATCTAGACAACAACGCACTAGCAGACTCTGTCTGACATAACCATTTTGAAACTCTGTAGTGTACTGAAGGCTTGCAATTTCCAGGAGAACTGCAGTAATTGTAAGATATGTATCAGAAACTTAGTTTGTTAAGTGTTAGTTGCTCAGTTGTGTCCGACTCTTTGCGATCTCATGGACTGTAGCCTGCCAGGCTCCTCTGTCCATGGGATTTCCCAGGCAAGAATACCAGAGCGGGTAGCCATTCCCTTCTCTATGGAATCTTCCCAATTGAGGGATCAAACCCACGTCTCCTGCATTGAAAGCAGACTCTACCATCTGAGCCACCGGGAGATATCAGCTAAATGAAAAACAGAATAGAATAAAATGGACTGTTAAAATTACCACATTATTAGATTACATAAAACCATAATTTTCTATGAGATGAATATGCAAAACTACTAAGCAGCAAAATCACAGAATTGAAAATTAAATAACAGGACTGTTAGAAAATGAATTCAGTATTAATCAGTTATTCCTTTATGCGAGAGTAATAAGACTAACAGAGAGAAAATAAATGACACTGACAAGAAAAATTAAAAAACACAGGAAACAAATGGGGTATAGGGTCAAGAAAAAACAATGATATAAATATCCATAACAGAATGTCAAGGAGAAAAGCACAGTGAAAAAAGGATAGGCATCATAACAGGGCAGGAGAATGATTCACATTTCTTAATGTTTTAACCTTTGCATTTATCTTCCTAAAATTCATTTGTTAATAGTACACATTCCAAGTCATAAAATACTTTTCATATTGTGAACATTTGGGGGCTCCAAGGTAAATCGGTGAGAAAAAAACAGAAAACAGACTTTTCCCAAATATAAATAATATGAGGGAAAAATATTAAAACTAGAAAAAAATCAGTCACTAGAAAGAAACAAGAAGAGGGTCACAAACTACTGGCATAAACTTTTTAAAAAGTTTTTTAAAAAGATAAGACTCTACAAAAATACATACTTCACTTCTTGAGACTGTTCATTAAGGACCCTTGCCTCTCAATCTGAACACAAGAAAACTGAGGAGTTTTTCTTATATTTTCATCCTACTGAGGGTGACATAGGGTCACGAGGGAAGTTCGTAGTGGAAGTAAGCGGTAAGGAGAAGCAGGTGGGAAGGCAAACAGTAAACCCAGCACTCCCTAAAAGAATTAATACTGTCCAATAGAACAGTTCAATAATACTGTCCAATAGAAACTTCTGTGATAAAGGAAACATTTTCTATTACACTATCGAATACAGTAGGCACCAGCCTCACTTGACTACTGAACACTTGATGTGAGTCCAGTGCAACTGAGGAAGTGATTTCCAATTTCAGTGAATTTAAACAGCCACATATAGCTAGTAGTGACTGTACTGGACAGCAGAATTCTTGGGTAAACAATAATAACAAGAACAACTTACAGGCCAAGAGCATTTCTTGAAAGGAATATACTGGGTGATATCAATGATAGTACAGGTCATTTAAGAAAGTTCCAAAATAAGTGCTCAATTTTCCTAAAAATGACATTAATCTCTGCTGAGACTGAATTTACTATCTCACAAGTTATTCCTTTCCAAAAATGCCATAAGGCTATAAAAACAAAGAAGAATAAGGCATAATCCTTTAAGCTAGAGTAATAAGCACACAATAAAAATAAGTAATAATCCCTTATGATTCATACAGTGGAAGTGAGAAACAGACTGACGGACTACATTTGACAGACAGAGTGCCTGAAGAACTATGGACGGAGGTTCATGACATTGTACCGGAGACAGGGATCAAGACCATCCCCAAGAAAAAGAAATGCAAAAAAGCAAAATGGCTGTCTGAGGAAGCCTTACAAATAGCTGTGAAAAGAAGGGAAGTGAAAGGCAAAGGAGAAAAGGAAAAATATACCCATTTGAATGCAGAGTTTCAAAGAATAGCAAGAAAAGATAAGAAAGCCTTCCTTAGCGATCAATGCAAAGAAATAAAGGAAAACAACAGAATGGAAAAGAGTAGAGATCACTTCAAGAAAATTAGAGATACCAAAGGAACATTTCATGCAAAGATGGGCTCGATAAATGACAGAAATGGTATGGACCTAACAGAAGGAGAAGATATTAAGAAGAGGTGGCAAAAATATACAGAAGAACTATACAAAAAAGATCTTCACAACCCAGATAATCACACTGGTGTGATCACTCACTTAGAGCCAGACATCCTGGAATGTGAAGTCAAGTGGGCCTTAGAAAGCATTCACTATGAACAAAGCTAGTGGAGGAGATAGAATTCCAGTTGAGCTCTTTCAAATCTTGAAAGATGATGCTGTGAAAGTGCTGCATTCAATGTGCCAGCAAACTTGGAAAACTCAGCAATGGCCACAGGACTGGAAAGGGTCAGTTTTCATTCCAATCCCAAAGAAAGGCAATGCCAAAGAATGCTCAAAT
>SJYC01039586.1:0-33961 GCA_006408675.1 Madoqua kirkii | reverse complement strand
TCAAGTTAATAAATGTGATGAATAATTTTTCCCTGTAAATATTACATGGTATAGTGCATTTGAATTTTGTTTTTCTTTAGACTTCCTTGATGCCTTTCCTTTATACCATCAATAAAAACATCCAGTTTAATATTAGTTTTTTTCTTTCACATCCTTCAAACTCTTTTATTTTTCTAAAAGATACTGCTTCTATCAATATATTGATATCAAATGGAGGGCATTATAAGGGAGAGATATTAGGAGAAGAATCTTAGCCCTCTTCCCACAAATATATTATGATAAAATCAGCATTTGTCTTGGTTCACACTTACCTTGCAGAATCAGATTAAATATTTCAAAACTACATAAATACATTGAAACTAGCCTATAGTTTCTAGAAGTATTAACTTTTGTTCTCTAGGTTCTTCATGTGAATTTTGAAAGACTCTTCCAACATACCCAATTTATGTGTAGAAGAACTATATTTTTAGCTCTAGGTTACCATGGAAAATGAATCTTTCTCATGTTTGCTACTAAATAGATACAAATATTGAACCTAGGAAGATTTCAGTCAGCTGAAAATCTCTTAGCTCTGCATTTCAATCATACTGAAGTTAAGAGTTCATTCGATGAGTAGAATAATAAAAATGCTGCTATGGATTTTTTAGTTATAAAGAGTACCTAGGATGTAATTTTATTTTTTTACAATCTTAATATATGGTCATAATTGTATGGCATGAAATTTTTTTTCGCCTTCATTCCAAGTCATCTTTTTAATTGACTTGAATATTATCTTAACAAGTTTACCTTTGTGAAAAGATACGTCTTGCTAATACTTTCCTACTGGTTTTACAGCTGGCATCCCTCGTTCAGTATTGAAAGATTGGCGTAAAGTCAAGAAGCTGAAGCAAACTGGGGAATCCTTTTTGCAGGATGACTCCTGCTGTGAGATAGGGCCTAATTTGCAAAAGTGCCGAGAATGTAGACTTATTCGGAGTAAAAAGGGAGAAGAACCAACTCACTCACCAGTGTTTTGTAGATTTTACTACTTTAGACGGTAAGTTGAAAATTCGTGATGGGAGGAAAATATGTTAATAGATTTTGGAAGGTATACTGTCATTCTAAGGGTCTTTTGGAGATGGGAATGAGGCTTTGAGCCTGTGTTTCTGAAGCATTATACTAAATTTAGTCTTGTTTGCCAATTTAACAATAGTTAAATGTTGGACTAAACTCATATTCTCACTGCTAGTGTTTATAGGGCCTTCCTCTCATGAGAGATTTATTCTTGCTTAAGGAGAAAATGTTATTATTTTTTTCCTAAATGATAGGAAACAGCAGTTTATTTGTATAAAACAAAATAATGTCACATTTGTATTTGCATTAGCCACAATAGCAGATACTCTATAAATCTATGTACTATAAGCATTATAAAATGACTAGAAAATTTGTTAGTAGCATGCCACATTTCACAGGTTGTGGTAAACATAAAAGCAACTTAATAGTTACTAACTTACATTCTACTGTAATATTAGTATTACTAAATCATACTTTAATACCAAAAGTTTATACATTTGTAAGAGTTTAATGAAGAGCTGGGTAATCCCGCCAGTAGAGACTAGTTGATATCTCAGATTCCAGAATCAAGCATTCCTGGATTTCAGTTCCAGCTCCATCCCTTAGTTCTGTATGACTTTATTAACTGTAATAGGATTATAGCTAAGCTTGTCTCATCTGCATAATAAGAATGATAGTGGTACCTGCCTCAGAGATTTCATGAAAGTGGAATGAGATAAAGTGCACAAAGTCCTTAGCATAGTTCCAAGCTTGTATGAAGTGCTCCTCTGATGTTATCTGCAATTATTTTTCCAAATCATCATCGTCTTCCTAAGAAGTTAAGAATCACTTTGCTCTGGCAAATAAAGGTACTGTAGCGCAGTGGAGATCCCAAAAATATGTATTGGTAGGAACGGAATATTTCTTCATGATTTTTCTAGACAGCAGTCCCCAAAGGACAAACAACTTCAAAGAATTGTCATAGAAGGTGAGGTGAAGTCGCTCAGTCGTGTCCAACTCTTTGCAACCCCATGGACTGTAACCTACTAGGCTTCTCCATCCATGGGATTCTCCAGGCAAGAATACTGGAGTGGATTTCTATTTCCTTCTCCAGGGGATCTTCCCAACTCAGGAATCGAACCCGGGTCTCCTGCATCCAAGGCAGGCGCTTTAACCTCTGAGCCACCGGGGAAGCCCCGTTATATAAGTTGAGTTGACTTTTCCTATTCTATCTAAAGTTGCTCATGTTAATTAAATCCAGATATCAAAACCATTAAGAAAATAGCTAAAGAAGAAAACCACTTCTTAAAATGAACTTGAAAAACCTTAAGAAAGTAATTACTGTTAGTTAAACCACAAAATCTTTTTTTTAACTAGGAGGAAATAACAAAATAGGAATCATTTTTGACCATGGATACCTAACTGTCAAAAAGAAACACATGAAATTTCCAAATAAGAATTCTGTACCATTCTAGTTTACTGATGGAGACATGCATAATAAAACCTACCATCTAAAACCAAAAAGGATAAACAAAGGCTCAGATATGTATAAAAATGACAGATGCATCGTAATACGAGCTTTATACACTGAAATAATTTCTTCCTAGCACAGAATTCAATTGTTCATTTACTGAGAAACTAAACAATGGGCCTACAAAGAGAAGTAAGACAATCTAGTACAGATAGTCCCAGATATAATCATAAGACATAATGGTGATTTGGATAAGGGACTATGGGGATAGGGAACACTGACGGAGGTAGGAAGGTTGTGGAGGGTTTCTTTGGGGATGTGACATCTCAGATGAATCTTAAACAGCTGATCTGGAAAAAGAAGGAAATATTCTAGGTAGAGACTAAAAAAAGGAACAAGAGATGGTAATGAGATAAGAAGCATTTTATGGAGAGGACTAATAGGCAGTACTGAGCTACTAGACTGTAAATTCAAGACAAAGAGGTAACATGGAGCCCAGTGATGAACTTTTAAACTGTCATAGTGAGCTTTGATTGGAGAAGGAAATGGCAACCCTCTCCAGTGTTCTCGCCTCGAGAATCCCAGGAACAGCAGGGCCTGGTGGGCTGCCGTCTATGGGGTCGCACAGAGTCAGACATGACTGAAGTGAATTAGCAGCAGCAGCAGCAGTGAGCTTTGATCTTATTTTTTAAGTTAATAAATAGAAAGGATAAAGACTACAAAGCATGAGTTGACTTTGACAATTAACCGAAAAAAATGAGTTTCACTTTTCCTAAACATTACATAAGTTTATTATTGACCATTATAATTACCTGATTATAATTACCCTGAAGGAGGGCATAGCAACCCACTCCAGTATTCTAGCCTGGAGAATCCTAAGGACAGAGGAGCCTGGTGGGCTACAGTCCACAGGGTCATAAAGAGTCTCACTACTGAAGTGACTAAGCACATAATTATCTGAACACTCAAAAATTTTAATTGTTTCAAATTCCAGTTCCATTCTCCCTTCTCTAATCTTTCCTAACTAATCCCATTTCTATTTTAAGAAACCCTATATGACAATCTCTGAGCTCTACCCTATCAAAGGCACTGTCATTGTTCCTTTATATATACATAAGACTTCCCTGTAGCTCAAACGGTAAAGAATCTGGCTGCTATGCAGGAAACCAGGGTTCGATTCCTGGGTTGGAAAATTCCTCTCGAGAAGGGAATGGCAATCCACACCAGTATTCTTGCCTGGAGAATTCCATGGACAGAGGAGCCTGGTGGGCTACAGTCCATGGGGTCGCAAAGAGTCAGACACAACTGAGCGACTAACATACATACATAACATACACATTCATTATTTAGCAATACCTTACTTAATTATAGATTGCTTTATTTGGCATATGTTTGATTACTTCCCCTCAAAATGTGATAGTACATCCTCTAATGTTTTCATACATTTTATACATATAGCACCACATCAAAAACACAAAATGATTTTGATAAAAGCTCATGAAATAAATGGTAACTGAAAACAATACCAAATTATGAAAGATAATAATTCTTTTATATAAGCATTATATATTCTACAGAGATCAAGTTTCCATATATACATATGTGTATATATATCTATCAATATATACAATTATACCATATATAATACATATATCACATAAATATAGTATGGTGCTATATTTAAAAATCAGTATATTTAAACAGTATTTAATAAAACAGCTCTGGAAAAGAAGCAAGCAAGGAAGAGAATAGCAGGACCAAAGATGGATGAAAGGGTAACAAAGTGAGCTGAGAAGATAACAAGCTTTAGACACTACCCTACAATAAATAAGAGGAAAAAAAATCTTAATATTCTAAAAACATACATGTATGTGAAATGAGAAAAACTGTATAAATAATTCAATATCTGATTATTTTTAAGTTATAAAATCCATAAAATATCACTGTCCCTAACAGGCTCACAAGTAGAAACTCTGCAAAGGCTCCCAAAATAACCAAAATAAAATAGAAGATGTATAAAGAAAATTTGTGGGCAAAGGGAAGGAAACATGGTCACTGAGTTTACTTACTCCATTTAAGGTCAGACTATTATATGAGTGAATAAAATATGCCTCCATTCCATGCAATATTAGGGATCTTTGGTATTATTTATAAAGTACCAACCTGTACAGTTTTTGTATTGCATGGGCTGCATTCTTTCTAACGTATGGTGATAAATCAGCAGAAGCTTCCTTAATGGCAAGCATCATAATAGGTACAATAATTGGCACTCTAATACTTGAAGAACTCTCAAGGCACTTGCACGAATTAGTTGATTTGGGTCCTAAAAATAGTACAAAAATATTCATCAAAATTTCAAGTTTGCAATATTTCAAACACATCATTATGACAGAGGTAACAGGTGCTTATAGGATATAACACAACAACAGCAAAAAAAAAAAGCTACTTAATTTAAAATAAATAACCAGTATATAGAAATGGCTAAGGAAAAAGAGAAATAAAACGTTTCTTCCTCTGAATAATGTTTTAACAAGCAAAGTAACATTTATAATTCTACTTGATCATGTATTACCAAACATGCAGGTTTTTAGAGTTTCATAATAAAATGCTGCAGGTTGTTAATTTTATCTTAAAAAAAAAAAGTCACACCCCCTCTTTGTATACTCTCAACAAGTTAGTGTAATGACGAAGAGTTCTTTGATGAACAATAATGATTACACTGAACATAAAGGAACGTACAAGGCAAAGCCCAGTTGATTATATAAATTATTTTCCAAGGGTATTGAATAGGCACAGTGAGAGGCCTGTTAACTCTTTCAAAACATGACTGCACTACTGAGTGGATCATTGCTCCACTTCTTTAAATGACACACCTTCAACTGTGCAGAAACGCTGCAGCTATTGTTTGTCTGCTCACTCTACCATTTACCTTCAGAGCTCGCTGAAAAGTGCTTATGGACAAGAGGGCCAGATCCTGCTGCTCTTCAGCGTATCGGACCAGGTAAACATACACTAGCTTCTTGATCTGTGAAAAAGAAAAAACCATTTGATCCTAGCCAGAGTGAAAACTAAACACTCAATACTGTCTATACAAAAATCCATTCTCAACTTTCCTGAACTAAGTAACAGAATCTGCCCATAGCATACACTGTAAAATAAAGATAATATAAGATAATTAATAGAAAAAGTTTGTGAAGTAAGGATTTCACTAATCTAATCTGTAACAGCAACATCCTATCAAGGTGTCCTTCCTCTTGAAAGGAAAAAAAGGTCCTGAGCAAAACTCATACAGGAGCATTAAAACTTAACTAAACTGCAAAAGTATTTTCAAAATGAGGGATACAAATAATATAAGGAACTTGGGTTCTGTCCACTAACCAACTACATGGTATGGGAACTTACATTTGCTCATCTGTCAAAAGGTGCTGAAACACAACTCTGATTCCAACAGACATTACATAATATTTTCAGCTCTGGAAGAATGTGTGACAACAGCATCAATTTAATGTAATAAAAATTCCAGATTGATAGAAGTGTGTTCTGAAAACTGTTTTCAAAGGCAATTAAATCACTAAGTTTATGACAAAATTATGATGAACAGAAAAATAATCAGAAAACTGAAATCTGGGCTGAAATTCATCAACTGCTTCCTTATGACACTGCTTTCAGCTTGTATCTTCAGACACCACTGCCTGATTAATTTCCTGATGTATCTCCATAGGACATATCTAAAGGTTTATGGAACGTTCAAAGAGCATGGGAAAGAAGGGGAAGTAGCTAGAAACAGCTGGAATCGATGCTGAAGAGGAAAACTGCTATCCTGGGCCATATCTTACATCACAGGAACCAATGTGGATTTCTCTAGGGACAACTGCCAGGGCTTGCCCGGTGGCTCAGATGGTGGAGAATCTGCAATGTGGGAGACCTGAGTTGGATTTCTGGGTTGGAAAGACCCCCTGGAGGAGGTAATGGCAACTTACTCTAGTATTCTTGCCTGGAGAATCCCATGGACAGAGGAGTCTGGCGGGCTATATAGTCCATGGGTTCGCAGAGTAGGACGTGACTGAGCCACTAAGCACAGCGCAGCCGTGGCCTTCTCCCCTTTATGCTTCAACTACTCTTGACACAGACAGCAGTGTTCTGAGTTCCCTCACCATCCTGTTTGTTCCCTTCTGAATCCACCCCAGTTTGCCTGTATTATTTTCAGTGTGGCACTCCAAGCTACAAATGAAGTCTAAGCAAGACAAACTAGTTAAGATTTTGTTCCAGATGAGGCGCTTCTACTGAGACAACTAATTCTCAATTAAAAGCATATACTTTTTCCAATGTACTACTGGCTAAATCAATCCACACTTGAATAACTGGCCTAGTGAGGTCTTTAAAAGGAGGACAGTATCTTACACACACCTACAGAAATTTTCAACAATTTAAATTCAATCCATCATGGCACCCTCCTCAGATAATTTTAGCTCTTAATCTATAATCCAACCTATTTTGCTATTCTTCACAATTTCAGGAACAAAAGCGAAAACTTAATGAACACCTTATCATTACTAATAAAAATGTTAATCACACCATTTCAAGATAATATCAATTTGTCTGTACTCTACTGACAGGGTTATAGGTGAAATTAACAAAAAACAGTTACTCTTCAGTGTTGAACAGACCCACAGAATCTTAAAAACGAAACCTAATATATAATACAGCCCATACTGTATGTAAAACCTACTCAATACAGCCCATAATCTTCCGTTTCCAGCAATCAGAAATAGTCCTCAAATATAACCTGATCTTCTGTCTCAATCTCCACTTAGTTTATCATCCTTTTTTCTCTCAAGTTCTACTAATCAAAATCTTCCATAAAAGCAAACATTAAACAATAAAATTTCCACTAGTAGGGGAACAGTAAAACAAATTACGGTATATCCACGTAGCATTGTATTATATGGCCATTATATATAATTAGGTGAATCTATATTTGACATTGAAAATATGTCCTTGTAAAAATTTTTAAGGATGCAAAACAGGATGTATTTTATGATCTCACTTCTGTATTAATAGAAAATATACACACATGTGCTGTATTTTATCAGTCTTAGGGTACACCATCAATTTGTAAGATGTACCATAATTTCATGGACCGCAAGAAAGGTACAAACCTCTGCCAATTTTAAGTCATCCTCAATTGTAAAGATAAGTCCCAACTGCATAAACTTTAAAATAGAAAACACATGTCTTAGACCAGACATAATATGGTAATAATAGCAAATAGTTATATACTTAACTATATGTCAGGCACAGCTCTAAATGTTTTATTTAGATTAATTTTATATTCACAACTCAACGAAAGACACTATCACTTCTATTTTACAGGTGAAGAAACTGAAGCACAGAGAGGCTAAGTAACTCGAGCAACATGCAAATCTACTAAACAAAGAACCAAGATTCAAAGCAGTTAAGCATAAAACTTAAAAAACATTACATAGTAAAGTGTTAACAGTGACTGTCTTTGGGTAATGGTATTAACCAGTGACCTTCACTCTTTACATTTTCTATATTATTTAATTTCTTCACAATGAATATTAAATTTATACTCATATACCAAGAGACATTTTCACTTCAGGGGTGATCTCATCTTTCCAGAAAACCTCCAACCCCAAAATAATAGTACTTTCTCTGATTTTAAAAGTATTTGAAGTTTTCATTATAAACAATCTGAAACAACATATTTTTAAGTTCCCACACTCCTCTAAGATGGCTTTTTCTATAGCATTGGCAACGTGTAGCCACCAGAACTATTTTAAATGAGTTCAACAGACAAAAACTCAACTAAATCAACCAGTTTTTGCAAGTCAACGGAACTGTGACAGCCCCTTGCTGTTGAACATTAGCCAATCAGGAACAAATTCACTCAAAAAAAAAAAAAAAAACAAAACAAAAAAAACACACCTGGCGTGTCAATCTAGCAAAAGCAGATCTCACCCAAGTGCCCATTCATCCACAGATGATACCAACCCACTCAGGCCCCTTCAAGTCCATGAAAACTTCAAATGATCACTGAATCAAATGATCTCACATAAGAATACAAAAAATGGGTCCAAAATTAAGTGATAACTAGTATACAAGATGGTAATCAAATGATCCAAATATACCCAATGCTTTAGATTATATTTAAATGGATATATAAAATCTTTAAATTCTTAAATCCCAGTTTAAGAAGTACTTATCATTTTCTCCCCAACCAGATTTTAAAGTTCCTAAGATTACAACAGCAACAAAAAGGAGCCAACATTTGCTGGTTGACTGATCTGCACCAATTTAAACATATCAAATCAACACAAGATTTTAAATAAGATATTTCTGAAATCCACTTTGGAATGAAAGTGAGGTTATTTGGTACAGGCACCATAGCGTGGCACACAGTAAGAGCCTAATAATAATCAGCTGAATGAAACATCACAGCCCAATGAGAGACAGGGCGAGAGGTGAGGGGGGACATTTCCTATTAGACTGCTATATCTAACTTACCACCAGTAGTTATAATTCATGAAACAAATGTTCAAAAGGACATCAACACACTGTTAACAAACAACAGGTATTAAGAAGATTGCCTACAAAGTCTTTAACTTGTGGGTTTTTTTTAAGAAAATTAATCATTTAAAATACTCTTTCTCTTCACCAATTATATTCAGATCTCAGCTTACAGTTCTCAGCCAAGTGTGGAAACAAGAATGGGTTGGGTCCACACTCACTTCCTCATCTTCCTGGGATTTATTTCTCAGCAACATCTTTTATTTACCTAACTGTAAGCCAGCTCTTAAAGCTGAATTATGAACTCCAAAATATATCTAGTATATATACTGGCAACACTGAAATGTTTAAACCACAGCTGAGTTAGCAGGCATTGCTATAATTACTCACCATTGGAGAAGGATTTTATGACTGTTATAGCAAAAAGCATAACAATATTAAATCACAGAAGGTTGCAAAACACTAAATTTGTTCAAGTTCTGTTATAAGAATCAATCAATACTGACCACAAGAAGCCTATGCACTGACTGGCTGCAGGTGTGCAGAGAAAGCCTACTTTCCCTGAAACCACTCTGTGACCAGAAATGGGAGTACTTAAAGCTTCGTGACTACACCATTCTCTGATCAGTTACTTTCATTCAATGTTACAATACTCCTTGCTGTAAAGCTAATCACAGCAGAGCCCCAGTAGGCTGGAAGAACACAGGCAGATCTGTTTAATTAGCTTATCAATACTAGTGCATCAAACTTCATGAGTTATTGACTAAACCTTTGATTATTTTTGTACTATAACCACTGATTGCTTACTAGGTCACTTTTGGTATCATTTGACATCGAATGGCTTATGACGTACAGCTCAACTGTGTGTCTAAGGCAGCATGTACTTGTAAAAATGAAATTTTGTACTTGACAGCAATGAAACATCCATTTTCTGAAAATATATTTTAAGCAGCTTATGTCAGTTTTTCCACATTAGAGGATTAAGCCTGTTTCCAAAAACTAACAGCATTTTAAGAGCAAAACAAACCTAGAACAAACAGATCAATACAGTAGCTCCCCTCTATCTGTGAGGGGTACGTTCCAAGACCCCCAGTAGATGCCTGAAACTATAGATAGGACTAAATTCCATACATACTATGTTTTTTCCTACACACACATACTTATAATAAAGTTTAATTTATAAATTAGCCACAGAATGAGGCTAACAATAACTAATAATAAAGGGAACAGCTGTAACTATGTACTTAATGGAAGCTGTGTGAATCTGATCCCTCTCACTTACTGGACTGCACCTACCCTTCTCCTTTTTGTGGTGGTAGAAGATGAGGAAATACCTATGTGCAAGATGAAGTCAGGTGAGTGAAGATGGCACTGTGATAGAGGGTCAGGCTGCTACTGACCTTCTGATGTTACATCAGAAAGAGGACCTCCGCTATGGGTGATCCTGGGGTCACTGAGCACAAAAATGTTGACGGTTAGATGTCAGGAGCAGGTGTTATCAATGGTTGGGGACCCCAGAGAGAATGGCACAAAATTTCATCCTACTATGTATTACAGTGAGCAATTTGAAACTTATGAACTCTTTATTTCTAGAATTTTCCATTTAATATTTTTGGACTGCAGCTAACCATGGGTAACTGAAATTGTGGAAAGTGAAATTATGAGGGAGAGGCAGAATTATATTTATAGGGACATTTCTGTTACAAATATTAGACAGCATATCAGAATCTGATTGTAAAGGATAAAAACGAACAGAAAAGTTCTACTATTGATAACTGAGTATTACAAATAGTTAACAGTACAGAATTTTCTATTTAAAACAAGAATCCTGGAAGTCCAGAAGGAACTAGTTACAGCATAACTTATTACCAATATCTAAGGACTTGGTCATTTCTAGGCATATCTAAAACATAAAAAATTTATATACCCAAATGGGCTAAAGACCTAAACAGACATTTCTCCAAAGATGGTCAATGGGCACACAGAAGAGGGTTCAACATCACTAAACATTAGAGAAATGAAAATCAAAACTACAACGAGGTATCACCCCACTCTGATCAGAATAGCCATCACTTAAAAAAAAATCCACAAGTAACAAATGCTGGAGAGTGTATGGAGGAAAGGGAATCCTCTTACACTGCTAGTGGGAATGTAAATTGGTACAACCACTATGGAAAACAGTACAAACGTTCCTCAAAACACTAAAAAACAAACTGTCATTTATGTTTTCAGTAGCATGATTCCCAACAGCCAAAACATGGAAACCACCTAAATGTCCATCAACAAATGAATGAACAAACAAGATGTGGTACATATATACAATGGAATACTTGTTGCTGTTCAGCTGCTAAGTTGTGTCCAACTCTTTGTGAGCCCATGGACTGCAGCACTCCAGGCTTCCCTGTCTTTCACTATCTCCAGAGTGTGCTCAGATTCATGTCCTTTGAGTCGGTGATGCTGTCTAACCATCTCATCCTCTGCCGCCCTCTTCTTTTGCCTTCAATCTATCCCAGCCATGGGGGTCTTTTCCAATGAGATGGCTCTGTGCATCACGTGGCCAAAGTACTGGAGCTTCAGCTTCAGCATCAGTCCTTCCAATGAATATTCAGGGTTGATTTCCTTTAGGATGGACTGGTTTGATCTCCTTCCTGTCCAAGGGACTCTCAAGAATGTTCACCAGCACCACAGTTCAAAAACATCAGTTCTTCAGGGTTCCACCTTCTTTATGGTCAAACTCTCACATCCATACATAATTATTGGAAAAACAACAGCTATGACTATAAAACCTTTGTCAGCAAATGACGTCTCTGCTTTTTAATATGCTGTCTAGGTTTATCATAACTTTCCTTACAAAGAGCAAGCATCTTTTAATTTTGTCTCTGCATTCACATCCAGTGAATCCATCACCACCAGTAATTTTGGAGCCCAAGAAAATAAAATCTGTCACTGCTTTCACAATGGAATACTACTCCTTAAGTATGAGATAATTCTTAAGAATGAGATAATACCATTTACTGATTCAATGGACATGAACTCTGAGTGAACTCCAGCAGATGTTGAAGATCAAGGAGGCCTGACTTGCTGTAGTTCATGCCGCTGCAGAGAGTAAGACACAACTTAGCAACTGAACAATGACAACAGCAGCACTCACAGCAACCTGAATGGACCTGGCAATCGTCATACTCAGTGAAGTCAGTCAGAAAAAAGACAGATATCGTATGATGTCACTTATGTGTAGTCGAAAATGTGACACAAATGACTTATCCATGGAACAGAGAGTCACAGACATAGAGACACAGCCCTGAGGTTGCCAAGGGGGAGAGGGGGTTGGGGAAAGGATTAGAGATACAAACTGTTATACAGAATGGGCAAGTAACAGGGTCCTGCTGCAGCGCACAGAGAACTATATTCACCATCCTGTGAAAAACCATAATGGAAAAGAATATCAAAAACAGTGTATACATGTGACTGAATCACTTTGCTATACAGTAGAAACTGATACAGCAATGTAAATCAACTTTCCTTCAATACAATAAAGTTAAAACAAATTTACACCAATGCCAGATACCTCCCAAAGGAGAGCTAATACCAGATGATGATAAAAGGTTAAGAAACTAAAGAAAAAGGAGGAAGGATTCAAACAGGAAGGATGGCTTTAAAAGGGGAATGACCTACAATGGTTTCTGAAGCCAAGCTGCCTGGCTCTGGATTCTGACTACCACACACTAGTGTGTGACCTTGCTCACATAACCTAATCTCTCTGCTAATCTGTCCTCATAATAAAAACATGGAAAATGAAAGAACCAGCTTCACAAAACTGTTTGTGAGTATAAAATGAGTTGTTATATGTGAGGCACTAAGACAAGCTTTACCCACAGCTCACAACTTCTCTAAGTGAAACCTTGATTTTTTTCCCCCAACTACTTAAACTTTCTTATACCAGAAATTGTAAAACTAATGTACATATCAAATTAGGAGCTCAGACAGCTCAGATGGCATTGTCATACCATAAAAACAGTTTAACTGAATTATCAATTCAGAATTATACCTTGTAACAAGCTCATAAATGGTACTTAATAAGTATCTACTAAACTAATCCTAAGTAAACTTTGAAAATACTGTAAGATTACATGCTCAGTCTAGATTTATCCCATTAATTAGAATCTGAGAAAGAACAGTTCATCAACTTAAGTCCAATATTAATTATCCTGGTTCTTAAGCTGGCAACAAGTATACAATTGTTTTGATTTTAATTTACTCAAGTTAGTCAAGTTCATTCTATGATGCCTATTCATTTGTGCACAAAATTCATCTATCTGAAATATGTATCGTACTTACTATCCTGTCTCTTATACACATCTAGATGTGTATAAGAGACAGTCTGTGAGGGGTACGTTCCAAGACCCCCAGTAGATGCCTGAAACTATAGATAGGACTAAATTCCATACATACTATGTTTTTTCCTACACACACATACTTATAATAAAGTTTAATTTATAAATTAGCCACAGAATGAGGCTAACAATAACTAATAATAAAGGGAACAGCTGTAACTATGTACTTAATGGAAGCTGTGTGAATCTGATCCCTCTCACTTACTGGACTGCACCTACCCTTCTCCTTTTTGTGGTGGTAGAAGATGAGGAAATACCTATGTGCAAGATGAAGTCAGGTGAGTGAAGATGGCACTGTGATAGAGGGTCAGGCTGCTACTGACCTTCTGATGTTACATCAGAAAGAGGACCATCCGCTATGGGTGATCCTGGGGTCACTGAGCACAAAAATGTTGACGGTTAGATGTCAGGAGCAGGTGTTATCAATTAGACAAGGCCTGACTCCCCTGTGCAGACTCCAGGGGAACCCCAAGGCATATGTCAGCATGGGCGAAGCAAGCTCAGGCTCCGTCCTCAGCAGCAGACGAGGCCTGAAGACCTGGAGAGATGTGTATAAGAGACAGACATACACTTCACCACGCTTTTCCAGATTTTGAACATGCAAATGCAAATTATTTAAACTATTAGTTTCTCTTATATGAGAGATTAATGCTCAATCTATTACATAGTATTCAAATAATAGCTAAGGGTCTACATCATATCAACACTGTGTTTGTATAACACAAATGAAATGTGCCCTGGCTGATCTGTGTGTTTCACTTAAGCAAAAAACTTTAATCACCATTCTCAGGTCATGATTATTTTATGCACTCTATTTTTCTTGTACCAAATGCAATCTTTTCATTAGAAAATGCCTTGTTTTCCAAACTAGAAGTAATTAAGTACTGACTATAAAACTGCTAATGAGGGACTTCCCTGGTGGTCCAGGGGCTAAGATGCCATGCTTCCAATGCAGGGGGCCCAGGTTCAATCCCTGGTCAGGGTACTAGATCCCACATGCCACAGCTACGACCTGGTGCAGCCACATAAATTAAATAAATAAAAAGAATTAAAAAAAAAAAAACCTGCTAATGATATGCAGCTTACTTAATATAATCTGTAAAACCCCGTTACAGAACTGTGATATAAAGGATGGAAAAGAGAAAATCTTCAAGCATGTAAACCAGTTATAAATGGAAAATTCTTCATGGAAAGTAGGAAATTTGAGAGTAATGTTTTCATTTGATGATAACTTTCCATATATTTTAGGGTTTTAAAAATATTTCAAGATTATTATATAAAGCCATAACTTAGAAATAATAACTGACAGAGATCTTATTTACCTTTCCTACCTTAACCACACAGAAAATCAGGGGGAAAAAAATGAAACCAAAGTTTTCATATGTTGGACACCAGGCAGTACATTACTGTGAACCCTGAGAAAGGGGAAAAAGTCAAGGGAGCAACTCAAACAGAATCCGGAAGACTCAACCGTGCCAAGGACACAGTGATCAAAGTTCACATAGGCCAAGGGTGCCTGAGTTTGCAAAGCAGAATACCAAAGAGGAGGGAACTTCAGAGAGAGAAAGAACGCACTCTGGAGAGGAACAACATCAAACTGTGGGCTAGCACAGTCTTGCACACACGATGAAACTACCTGAAGCCAGACCAGAAAAATACAGGAAGAAGCAGGCAGAACAGACACCAAAGATCACAAAGAGCAAGGAAAAGCTCACGTTCTCAACTGCCAGGGAGAAAATATCTCATAAATATATGTACGACTGAGCAGAATCCTAAGGTACTGCTTTAGTAGTGGCTTACATTAGTCTAGACTAAAGGTGTTTCTGTGTCTTTTAGTACACATTGAAAGCATGCTTTGACAAGCATCCTCCAATTAAAAATTTAAAAATACAAAAAATAAAAAGAAAGGATAAAGTGGTAAGAAATTCATATTTAGTGGACTAGCTTGGAGATCTGATACAGCTACCGACTGTTTCTCAGAGTTTCCAAGCAGTTAAAATAAAACAGTATAAAATATCCAAAACAAGTATGCTTTGAAATAATCAAATGATCCATATAAACTTAATTGTGCACACAAGAAAACCCAACACAATTTAAACAAAAATCAGGACAGTATGAATCATGACTGTGAGAAAAATCAGTCTCCACAAAGACTTAAAATGACAGAAATGATGGAATTAGCAGAGGGCTGTTACAACTATTACAGATATGCTCCATATGCCCAACAAGGCAGACAAAAATGTCCACATGCTGAAGGGATAACTGGAGGATATAAAAATGATCTCACTAAACATGCAGAAATGAAAAATACAGTAGCTGGTAAGATAACTATACTGCAGGGGAGTCACAACAGCTAGATACCACAAAAGGAAAGATGGGTTAACCCGAGCACTTCTCAAGTGAAGCACAGAGAGAAAAGACTGGAAAAGTGACCTGTGCAACAATATCAATTAGTGTACTGTATGTCTGCTTGAAATACCACAAGGAACGAAGTCAGAAAAGACATATTTTTGAAAAACTAATGTCTGAAATGTTTATCAATTTTAAGAAAACTATAAACCTACACGAGTTAGAAGCTCAACAAACCCCAAGCAGAATAAGCATGAAGAAAAATACGTCAAGGTATACCACAGTAAAACTGAAAACCAGTGATAAAGAGAAAATCTTAAAATCAACAGAGGAAAGAAAAGATAGCTTACATAGAGAGAGAAGAATGACAAGACCCTTGGCATAAGAAGCCATGTAGGTCAGAAAACAATAAAATATTTTTTAATACTAAAAGACAGTAAAGAACATAGAAATATACATTTTACGCAGCAAAGATGTTTTCAAATTGTATACAAAAAAAGAAAAAGACTTTTTTAAACAAAAGCTGAGAAAACTCATCACCAGCAAAACAAGAAACATTAAAGAAATCCCTCTAGTCATTCAGGGAAAAAATTCATTTATTCATGGACTACATGAAGGAATCAAAAGGGACATGAATGGTAAACACTGAAGGACAAATAAAAGACTTTGGGGGGTGGGAAGGGGAGGTCATTTTTAAATCTCTTTAATAGATATATGGACTCGTGGTAACTTTGGAATAAAACCCAGTAGAACAATCTCCCACATACAATTAAAAAACCTATACATAATACAAAAGCACTAAAGTCCCTGGCAATGAAACAGAAACAGACAGATTCTTCTAGTACAGAGAGTATGTGCAAAGATGGTAAGTAAAAGAGCTGCATGAACTAGCTTCCCCATTTCCATGGTTTTCTGCTGAGGCTAAGTGAGCAGTGAGTGAAGTACAGGTGGAGGCACTGATGGACACACCAGTCTCTCTGGCAGAACCTGAAAGTGAACACAGCAACACCACAGCCACTGCAGAAAACAGGGGAATCCACAAAGGAGAGCCCGGAGATGGGCTCCTCAAGCAGTCTCTAGCCACCTCTCTGACTAACTTCTGAACCACCCAAGCTCAGAACAGACCCAAAGCAGCTCAGCAGAAGACAAAAACTATGAGATTAAGTTGCTGCCTATTCAACAGAATTTGAAATCTGAATCTAGGCAAACTAACTGCCTTCGAAAACAAAAACATCACCTACAGAATATAAAAGGATGCAGAATCTACATAATTTAGTATTCATTTCAAAAGAAACAAACCTAAATTACCCAACATAAGAAAAAGTATAACAATGGAGCCTAAGCACACAAGAAAAGAAAATCAACGAATACAAGCCTGAGGAAAGAAATAAGGATACTGGAACTAGCAGACAAGGATTTTAGAGCTGGTGTTGCACTTATTCTTAAGAAAGAGAAAATGTGCTCGCCATTAATATAGGATATAGGAAATCACAGCAAGGAAACAAAGGATATAAGGAGATTAAACTGAAATTCTAAAATGAAAAGATAGTTTTAATACTTATAATATCTTAATTTCTAAAGTAAAAATGAATGTACTTAATTAAATGGACTGAATAGAAGAATGAGTAAGCAAACTCAAAAGTAGATGAGTGAGAACTATATAATATAAAGAATAAGAAAAACATCTAAAAAAACCAACAAAGTTTCATACATTCTCAGATAAAAATTAAACATATAACATATCTGTAATTTTAATACCAGAAAGAGAAAAAAGAAGATGGCAAATATTACCTGAAGAAATAATCGCCCCAAATTTTCCACTTTTGATCAAAGACAGGAACTTACAGGACTAAGATACTCAACACACACCAAACCAAATGAACATGAATAACATGTACAGTACAGTCAGATTACCCAAAGCCAAAGATAAAGCAGCAAGAGAAATATTACAAATCATACAGGAAGATTAATGATCTAGTCATCAGAAACTTTACATAAGAAATTATGGACAGCAAAAGAATCCTCCAAGCATTTTTAAGTGTTGAAACAAAAAGAAACTATTAACCCAGAAATCTACAACCAGTGAAACAATTCTTCAGGAATGAAGGCAAAATGCAAACATTTTCAGATAAGAGAATTCATTGCTACCAGACCTCCACTACAGAAAAAGCCAACAGAAATTCTTCAGGCAGGATGGTCTTGATACTGACAGAAATCTGAATCCCTAGAACTCAAAGAGAACACTGGATATGATAAATATCTAAATAAATGATAAAAACTTTTTTTTGTTTTTTAATTCCTTTATATAACATAAGTAGTTAAAGGAAAAACTGCACTGTCTTATGATGTTTTTAACTTATATAAATCTGTTAATAACTAAAACATAAAAGACAATAGGGATATGAATATATACAGTTGCAAGATTTCTATATTTTATGTGAACAACTGCAACATTAAACATAACTGGACTGTAGAAGTTAAGTGGATACAGCCAACACTAAGAAAAAATACAAAGTATGGGTTAAAAATAAAAACAAGAAAAATTTAAGTGTGATTTCTTCCATTAAAAAAGAGGAAAAGAAGAAGAAATTTACATTATAATATGCTTTCAAGTTTTCTCATTTAGTTTTAAGGACATACATAGGCTCACAGTGAAAGAATAGAAACATATCTTCCATGAAAAGTTTAAAATAAGTTTACAAATAAATATCTGAAGTATAAATAATTTCTAAAACTGTCATTAAAAAAATCTGGAGATAGTTATCCTCATGTGATGGTCATGGTATGTAATAGTGGCCACAACATAAACTTTTTCTTCTTAAATTACACACTTATTCTTTCAATTACAAACAAATAATTTATTAGAGAAATAAGCATTCTTAAAACTGAAATTAATAGTAAAATACATGAATGAAATACTTTGATGCTATGACATGTTCTGTCATGTGACTGATTCTGAGCTTTCTCTTTGCCACTTTTCCTGACTGAGGTTAGAATGAAATGTTCTTTTTCCAGAATTCTTTTCATCTAGGGATCATGATGTGAGCTTGTTGTCTGAATTAATGCCAATGCTTATATCTGTATTAATTATGAAAGGCAAAACCCAAAGTATTTTATAATAGAATAATTAAATAATCATGCATATAAGACAAACAGCCACTAAACTTGATGTTTATAAAAATTCTAGTCACATGTGAATTTATGTATATTTTTTTGCAAGGAGGTTAAATGTGAACATAATATACATAGCATGGTCCTATATATATGAATATATCTGTCTCTGTTTCATGAGATTGAGTGATTTTTTTTTTCTTTTTACCTCTTGCTATAACTTCTTGGGCTTCCCTGGTGGCTCAGATGGTAAACTATGCACCTGCAATGTGAGAGACCTGGGTTTGATCCCTGGGTTGGGAAGATTCCCCTGGAGGAGGGCATGGCCACCCACTCCTGTATTATTATTTTTTTAAATTGGTTTTTAAATACTTTAATTGAAGGATAATTGCTTTACAGAATTTTTTGGTTTTCTATCATACATCAATAAGAATCAGCCATAGGTACACCCACATCCCCTCCCTCCTATACCTTCCACCCATCTCTCTCCCCATCTGACCCTTCAGCCTGTCACAGAGCCCCTGTTTGAGTTCCCTAATCTTACAGCAAGTTTCCATTGACCACTACAGAGAAAACTATAAAACACTGATAAAAGAAATCAAAGACTATGTAAACAGATGATTGCAATTCCTATCAAATAACCAATGATATTTTTCACAGAACTAGAACAAAAATGTTTACAATTCATATGGAAACATAAGACCCCAAATAGTCTTGAGAAAGAAGAATGGAGTTGGAGGAATCAACCTTTCTGGCTTCAGACTAAATTACAAAGCTACAGTCATCAAAACAGTATGGCATATAAACAGAAACACAGATCAATGCTAGATAGAAAACCCAGAGATAAACCCACACACCTACGGGTACTTTATTTTTTGATAAAGGAGACAAGTTTATACAATGGGCCAAAGATAGCCTCTTCAGTAAATGGTGCTGGGAAAACCAGACATCTACATGCAAAAGAATTATTAAATTAAAACACTACCTAATGCCATACACAAAGATAGATTCAAAATGGATTAAAGACCTAAATGTAAGACCAGAAACTATTAATAAACTCTTAGAGGAAAACAAAGGCAGACTACTCGATGACATAGATCAAAGCAAGATCGTCTATGACCCATCTCCTAGAGTAATGGAAATAAAAACAAAAATAAACAAGTGGGACCTAGTTAAAGTTAAAAACTTTTGCACAGCAAAGGAAACTACAAACAAGGTGAAAAGACAACCCTCAGAATGGGAGAAAATAATAGCAAAGGAAACAACTGACAAAGAATTATTTTCCAAAATATACAAGCAGCTCATACAACTCAATATCAGAAAAGCAAAAAACCCAATCAAAAAGTAGACAAAAAACCTAAAGAGACATTTCTCAAAAGAGGACATACAGATGGCTAACAAGCACATGAAAAGATGCTCAATGTCACTCATTATTAGAGAAATGTAAATCAAAATTACAATGAGATACCACTCCAGTTTTCTTGCCTGGAGAACCTGCATAGACAGAGGAGCCTGGTGGACCACAGTCCATGGGGTCACAAAGAGTCAGACATGACTGAGTGACTAAGCAGCAGCACATAACTTTCTTATTGAGAAAATACAGTATTAAAATAAAAAGCAAACAAAGCTTACAATTGTTCTTCTCACATCTAGACCAAATTTGTTTTAAGCTAAAAATATAAAGGAATTTTCCAGTGGTACATTGCTATTTAAGTATCAAATTCAGCCAGCAATATCAATTCCTATTTTTAAAAAATTTAGAACAATGAGATAAAAACAAGCAGAATCATCAATAATTGGAGTTTAAAAAATAGTTTTAAAAAATGAAATTGTAATTATAAAACTGAATATATCCTTTATAAAAGCAAGATGATAAGACCTACAGATCATCTTTTCTGTGTTCTTACAAGGCAAGTATAGAAAGCTGTTTATCAAAAGTCTATCAGAGTGTATGGAAAGTAACAATGTATAAGTATCAATTTCTGAAAGAAAGCAGCAGGCATTCCATAAGGACATGTATTAAGTGAGGACGTGAGAGAAAGAAAAAGGAAGAAAACAGTGAGTCAAAGAACAGACACAAAAATGAATCAAACTGCCAGGAGCAGATTAGGCTTCTAAGCAAACAGCAGACTGTGTACAAACACAGTCTGGAAGGAACTGTAGGATACATACTGATTCCCCCACCCCCTCCCCAGTCTTGCTTATTAAAACCAGTTCTCTAATATTGGCAACAGCATTTCTTTAAGCATAAAGACCAACAGATATATTATATATCAACAATAATCAAAATGCTGTAGAGAATGTACTAGAATTGAATTCATAAACTCATACCAAGAATAAACTTATAATTTATCTTTCTGTTTATATCTTTATATGTTCTACTGCTGCTGATGATAGAAATATACAAATTATGAACAGTGAGTTCATAAAGAAAAAATGTTAAAAAGCTAATATACAGTAAAAACATACAAGAATAAATATTTCTAGTAATTTCAAAAAATAAATAAAAGAAACTATGTACAAATTTTCAAACAGAAAATTGTCTAAGACCTGAAAAACTACAAACATTCTCAGTGAAGATATCCTGGTATTTTCATGCCTGACTAATGGGAATATAAGTGTGTGTATGATTTCTGAAAGATAACAAATTATTAAAAGCATTTACTCTTAAACTTTATAAATAGCTGTCTCTCAAGTTACATACAGATTTTCTTTGCTGTTTTGTTTAAAGTAGCAAAATTATGAATGTTTAAATATAGAGGTTAATTAATAAGCAAAGGAGTAAATGTAGCAATTAGAAAACAAGTCTTATAAGAATAATTATGGATGGGGAGCTTCCAGATGGCACCAGTGGTTAAGAATTCACCTTCCTTTGCAGGAGACATAAGAGACATGGATTTGATCCCTAGGTCAGGAGGAGAACAGGGCAACTCGCTCCTGTATTCTTGCCTGGAGAATCCTATGGACAGAGGAGACTGGCAGACTATAGTCCATAGAGTCACAAAGAGTCAGACATGACTGAAGTGACTTATCAAACACAAAGGTTCATGACATATTACCAGCTAGAGTAAAAACTAGATTTCAAAACAGTAGATATAATAATGTAATGAGATAGCTTGTACATGTTGTATCTGTGTGTCTTTATTACAAAATGGTAACTATGGTCATCTCATGGTAATGGAGTTAAGAGGATTTTTTCTTTTTATGTAGCCCTTGATTTCTAAGACATTTTATTTTTAATATCTAGTGATATTAGAAAAAAACATATTCTTATATCTCATCTGAGTTTCAAGTATATTTCCCACTGTATATCACTTAATGATTTAGTTTGAATTTTAAACTGGAAGAGATGAATATTAATATAAAAATGAACATTGACTAATTTCATGCTCAATAAGTTAGACAGATGTGTATAAGAGACAGCAGTTCCCTGTGTCCGCTCGACAGGGTACTGGCCACTGCTAGTGCAGCTGTGGAGGAAAGCGGCCGTGCACATCTTCAGGGGAGAAGAAGACTGACTCCTCTCATTCCCATCTAATCCCAAGAGGTGGCGCTCAGAGCAGGTGTGTCGGGCAGAGCTCGGAGTTTTCCTCAACCGTTATCCAAGTCCTCGAAATTCCTAGTACATTCCAGATGAACCTGACTGCTTTGCACTGCCTCGGTTGTTACTCCGAGGCTCGAGATCTGATGCAGAGGCACGTGTGATAGCCCTGGAGTATCTCGAGGGTAATCCACAGTTCCCTGTGCCCGCTCGACAGGGTACTGGACACTGTTAGTGCAGCTGTGGAGCAAAGCGGCCGTGCACATCTCCAGGGGAAATGAGGACTGACTCCTCTGTGAGGGCACCAGGGGAACCCGAAGACCTATGTCATCAGGGGCAAGGAAAGCTCAGGCTCCAGCCTCAGCAGCAGACAAGGACTGAGGACCCAGGGACACCTGGGGAGGAATCCCCGAGGCGGCTTGCATCTCGCACAAGACTGGCCTATCCTGAGGCCTGGGGGGCGGGTCCCTTGGGTCCCCGTCGTACCTTGAGAGGACCTGGTCTCAACTCCAAAAAACAAAAAGCTTCTTTTCTACAGTAGGGATGAGAATATTGTCTGCTGGGGCTTTTTAGTTCAAATCACCGTTTACTCCTTGGACTGTGAAACACTCCTTTACACTCTTGCTGTGACACAAGATCATGTCTCCCCAACTGGACCCCACCCCAGAGGACACCCTAGGGTCGCTTCGCTATTCAAGAAGAGCCCTGATTTCCCCTGCTCTACTTCACATATTGTGTCCCACCCATGCTTCATTGAAAAAGGTTTCCAGCTCTTGCCCTCGCAACCCAAGTGGTGCCGAAGGCAACAGAAGTGTTGGGAGCAGCGTGAGTGTTCATACCAACATTTCCCACGATGCACAGATGCCTTTTCTACACCAGGTGAACCTGACTGCCCTGCACTGCCTCGGCTGTCACCTCGAGGCTCGACCCCTGATACACTGGCACAGGTGACAGCTCTGGGGTACCTCAAGGGAAAGCCGCAAATCCCAGTGTTTGCTCGATGGGGAACTGGTCCATGCTGCTGCAGCTAGGGAAGTAAGATTACATGCAGGTTCCCAGGCGAGACAAGGACTGACTCCCCTGTGCAGACTCCAGGGGAACCCCAAGGCATATGTCAGCATGGGCGAAGCAAGCTCAGGCTCCGTCCTCAGCAGCAGATGAGGCCTGAAGACCTGGAGCTGCCAAGGGAGGAATGCCCAGATGTGCCTGGCAACTCGCACAGAGACTGGCCTCTCCTTACGACAACGGCGCGACGACCGTGGCGCGGAGACGCGCGATGCAATGGCGCCGCGTGGCACGATGCGACGGCGCGGTTCGGCACGATGCAACGACCACGGTGCGGCGGGGAACGATGACAACGCCGCGGAGAGATGAGAACAGCGTGGCGCGGTGCGACGACAACGGCGTCGCGCGGAACGACGACAATGGCGCGGCGCGGTGGGACGACCATGTCCCAGTGGGGAGCGACGACAACTGCACGGCGTGATGAACAAGGCACAACGTGACGACCACGGCGCGGCGCGAGACCACGGCACGGTGCGGCCCAACAACAGCACGGCATGACAACAAAGGCGCGGCTCGGCCAGACAACCACGGTGCGGCGCGACGCAGCGCGATGACGACCACGATGCGCGGCGTGACGTGACGACCATGGCGAGGCGCGGCACGATGACCATGTAGCGGCGCGACGACCATGGCGCGGCGTGGCACGGCGCAACCACGAGGCGCGACATGAAGCAACGGCGTGGCGCCTCGTTATGTGATGACTACAGCGTGACGTGAAGCGACGACCACGGCGCGGCGCGACGACCATGGCGTGGCGTGGTGCGACACAACGGCATGGCACGGTACGGCGCGATGACCATGGCGCGGCATGACGATCACGGCACGGTGCAATGACAACGGCGTGACACAACGAAAACGACAACGACGCAACGACAACGGCAACGACAACGACGCAACGACAACGACAGTGGCGTCACGCGACAACAACAACAACGACAATGATGCAAAGACAATGACAATGATGCAAAGACAACGACAATGGTGCGATGCCATTACAATGAAAACGGTGCGACTCAATGACAACGACAACGGCGCGACGCAGCGACAACGGCAACGGCGTGATGCACCGACAATGACAACGACAATGATGCTATGACATGGACAACGACGCAACAACAACGACACGACGCGACGCAATGATAATGACAATGATGCAAAGACAACGACAATGGTGCGATGCCATTACAATGAAAACGGTGCGACTCAATGACAACGACAACGGCGCGACGCAGCGACAACGGCAACGGCGTGATGCACCGACAATGACAACGACAATGATGCTATGACATGGACAACGACGCAACAACAACGACAACGACGCGACGCAATGACAATGACAACGGCGCGACGGCAATGACAATGACAACGGCACGACGCACCGACAACGACAACGGCGCGACACAATGACCACGACAATGGCGTGACGCAATGACAATGACAACTACAAAGACGCAACGCAACGACAACGACAGCGGCACGACGCAACGACAACGACAACGGCGCGATGCAACGACAATGACAACGGCGTGACGACGACAACAACACGATGTAATGACAACGACAACGGCGCGACGCAACGACAGCGACGCAACAAAAATGACAACAATGCGACGCAACGACAACTACAACGGCGCGACGCAATGACTACGAGAATGACGTGATGTAACGACGACAACGGCGCGACGCAACGACAATGACAACGGCGTGACTCAACGACAATGACAATGTGCGATGCAATGACTACGACAACGGCGCGACGCAACGACAATGGTGCGACGCAACAACAATGACAACAGTGCCACGTAAAGACGACAACGGCACGACACAATGACAACGACATAGGCGCGACAGCAATGACAAAGGAGCGACGCAATGACATCGACAACGGCGCGAAGAGACGACAATGACAACGGCGCGACGCAAATACAAGGACAATGGCTCGATGCAATGACAATGACAAAGGCACAAGGCAACGACAAGTGTGCGACGCAACAACAGCGACAACGGCGCGACCCAACGACGACAACGGCACGACGCAATGACAAGGACAATGACGCAATGACAATGAGAACGGCACGATGCAACGATAACGACAATGGCGAGACGCAACGAAAACGATAACGACAATGATGCAATGAAAACGACGACGCAACGACAACAACAATGACAATGACGCAACGACAATGACGTGACACAATGACAACGACACTGGCACGACACAATGACAACGACAACGACAGCAACGCAATGACAGCGACAACGACAGCGAGGCAATGACAGTGACAATGAGAGCGACACAACGACAACGATGACATCGATGCAATGACAGAGACAACAACAGCGACGCAACGACAACGACAGCGACAACGACGCAACGACAGCGACCACAATGATGAATCGACATCGACAACGAAAATGACAGCGACGCAACGACAGCGACAACGACAGCGACGCAACGACAGCGACCACAACGACCAAACGACAATGACAACAACAGCAACGCAATGATAGCGACAATGACATCGACACAACAAAACCGACAACGACACAAGGACAGTGACAATGACAACGACAACGACGCAATGACAGCGAGAATGAGAAAGATGCAACGTCGAACGCCACAACAGCGACAATGACAGCGACACAATGACAGCGACAATGACCAAGACACAACGACAGCGACAACGACAGTGATGCAATAACAACGACAATAATGCAACGACAACAACAATGATGCAACGACAACGACAACCACAACGAAATCGACAATAACGCAATGACAGCGACAACAACAATGATGCAATGACAGCGACAAAGACAGCGACGCAGTGACAGCGACAATGACAGTGACGCAGCCACACTGACAATGACAGCGACGCAGCGACAGCAACAACGACAGCGAAGCAACGAGACTGACAATGACGCAATGACAGCGACAACGACAACGACACAATGACAGTGAGAATGACGCAATGACAGTGACAATGACAGCGACACAACTACAGCGACAATGACCGCGACGCAACAACAGCGACAACGACAATGACGCAACGACAGCGACAGCGACTAAGACGCAATGACAGTGAGAATGACGCAACGACAGCGACAATGACAGCGACGCAACGACAGCGACAATGACCGCGACACAACAACAGCGACAATGACGGCGACGCAACGACAGCGACAGCGACAATGACACAACGACAGCGACAGCGACAACGACAGCGAAGCAACGAAGCTGACAATGATGCAACGACAGCGACAGCGACTAAGACGCAATGACAGTGAGAATGACGCAATGACAGCGACAAAGACAGGGACGCAACGACAGTGACAATGACGGCGACGCAACGACAGCGACAGCGACAACGACGCAACGAAAGCGACAGCGACAACGACGCAACGACAGCGACAGCGATGCAACGACAACGACAACGACAGTGATGCAATAACAATGACAATAACGCAATGACAACGACAATGACGCAACGACAACGGCAACCACAACGAAAACGACAATGACGCAATGACAGCGACAACAACAATGACGCAATGACAGCGACAAAGACAGCGACGCAGTGACAGCGACAATGACAGTGACGCAGCCACACCGACAATGACAGCGACGCAGCGACAGCAACAACGACAGCGAAGCAACGAAGCTGACAATGATGCAACGACAGCGACAACGACAATGACGCAATGACAGTGAGAATGACGCAACGACAGCGACAATGACAGCGACGCAACGACAGCGACAATGACCGCGACACAACAACAGCGACAACGACCGCGACGCAACAACAGCGACAATGACAATGATGGAACGACAGCTACAACGAAAATGACGCAACGACAGCGAAAACAACAGCGACGCAACGACAGCAACAACAACAGCGATGCAACATCAGCGACGACAGCGACGCAATGACAGCGACAGCGACAGCGACGCAACGACAGAGACAACAATAGCGACACAATGACAAAAAAAACGACAGCGACGCAATGACAGCGACAATGACAGCGACGCAATGACAATGACAACAACAGCGACGCAATGACAGTGACAAAGACAGTGAGGCAACAACAGTGAAAATGAGAGCGACGCAACAACAGTGACAATGAGAGCGATGCAACAACAACGATGACATCGATGCAACAACAGAAACGACAGCGAGGCAACGACAACAACAGCAACAATGAAGCAACGACAGCGACAACAACGATGAATCGACACCAACAACGAAAACGACAGCGACACAACGACAGCGACAATGACAGCGACGCAAAGACAGTGACGACAACGATGCAACGACAGCGACAATGACAGCGACGCAACGACAGCGACAATGACAGCGACGCAACGACAGCGACAACGACAGTGACGCAATGACAACGACAATGACAGTGATGCAATAACAACGACAATAACGAAACAACAACGACGCAACGACAATGACAACCACAATGAAATCGACAATGACGCAATGACAGCGACAACAACAATGACACAATGACAGTGACAACGACAGCGATGCAGGGACAGCGACAATGACAGTTACGCAGCCACACCGACCATGACAGCGACGCAGTGACAGTAACAACGACAGCGAAGCAACGAAACTGACAATGACGCAACAACAGTCATGACAACGACAACAACGCAACGACGGACAACAACAACGACAGCGAGAACGACGACGATGCAATGACATTGAGAATGACGCAATGACAGCGAGAATGACAGCAACACAATGACAGTGACAACGACAGCGATGTAACGACGGCGACAACGACAGCGACGCAACGATGGTGACAACGCCCATGACACAATGACAGCGACAATGACCGTGACGCAATGACAGTGACAACGACAGCAACGCAACGACAGCGACAGCGACGCAACGATAGCGACAACAAAAGCGACGCAATGACAGCGACAAGGATAGCGACGCAACCACAGCCAAAAAGAGACGCAACAACAGCGAGAACAACAGCGACACAACGAGAGAGACAATGACAGAGAAGCAATGACATCGACAACGACCATGAAGCAACAAAAATGAAAATGACAGCGACCAACGACAGCGACAACGACAATGAAGCAATGACAGCGATGACAGCGATGTAACGATAATGACAACGACAGAGACGCAACTACCACCACGCAACGACAACGAAAAGGACGCATCGACAACGAAAATGAGAAGAACGCAATGACACCGATAACAACAACGACGCAACGACAGCGACAACGACAACGACAATGAAAATGAGAACGACACAATGACAGCAACAACGACTCATTCTTTGGCATTGCCTTTCTTTGGGATTGGAATGAAAACTGACGTTTTCCAGTCATGTGGCCACTGCTGAGTTTTCCAAATTTGCTGGCATATTGAGGGAAGCACTTTCACAGCATCATCTTTCAGGATTTGAAATAGCTCAACTGGAATTCCATCACCTCCACTAGCTTTGTTTGTAGTGATGCTTTCTAAGGCCCACATGACTTCACAAGTGTAGAGCATTGTAATAAGTTCTGGTATTTAAGAATAATCCTGTTTTTAAGGGTCTAACCATTGGATTGAGAAATTGATTTTTCTTTATATATAAAAATTTCCATAACCAAGACTGAATATAGTAAAAGTTAAATGAACAATATAGCTGTATAGAGGAGAGAGTGACTACCAAGAGATGGAGGTCATTGGGAAAGACTTTATTAAAGAGTTAAAAGAGGGTAGCACTCACACAAAGAAGTTGCAAAAGAGTAATGGTAAGATTCACTAGCCTGTATAAAGAAACTAGAAATGTGCATAGTAGGCTAGCTAATTTCAAATTATAGTGAATTATATGCAATATATGCAAAATAGTCTGGCAGAAATCTCTGCCATAAGCCAATAACCCAGATGAGGAAGTGACATTCCATGAAGACTGATGAAATCAGGCTTCTCCTCATCCAAATTTAATAATCTTTATTTATGTATATAAAGTCATGCTCTCATCAGCTGTCCATCTATTTTTCCTCTAGCAATATCTTGGGATATTAGTCATCACCATAGTGATGACTCAGTGGTTCATTATGGCCTCTTCACCTCTACTCCTCAGGAATCCTATCATTCCCACTGACTACAGGGAGCCCAGTTCTCTAATAATTATTGTCTGTCCTCAGTCCTGGTGCAGTCACCACTGAGCTTCCTGACATGCCAGTACCTCCATCACTAGCATGTTCTCTGGCCCTTCCAAAGAACTTAGCCATCTGGTGGGTACTCAATACCCACTGGTTATTGTGTAACCAGTGGCTCTGTTACACAATAGAGCCACTGTAGCGTGCTTACTTCTCTGAGCCTTTTGATCCCTTCCTCAAAGCTCTGCCAAGGGAGTTCTGTCATTTGCACTTAATTTAATATGAGCCTTTTGTCCCCACAAGCCTCCAGTAACCATCCATCCCAACAGTGTTTTAGAACCATTTCTAGGTGCTCTGCCAGGGAGTTTTCAGTCATGGGAGAATTCTCCCTACTGGGCAATTCTCCTTTATGGAGCTTATCTTTTATCATCCCTAACCCCCAAGTAAGTCCAGTGCTATCAAGATCAACTTCTTGGAATACTCTCTCCCATCCCACTTCTGATTTATTTTGCTACAATTAATCATGTCTTGAGGTTTCTTTGGCAAATAACTCCTTTTTGCCTCTAACAAGAAAGTACTTCCTTAGTTGGCCCATGTTGAGACTTGTTTCAGAACTAGAAGACAAGGGGAGGAAATGGGGTCAGATCCTGAAGAGAACAACTGTTATCCTCCAAGGCATCCATCTCAGTTGAGGTTTGAGTATGGTCTTCAGGCAAGAGAAAGCTGCTGTTCTTCAGGAAAACAAAGTAGACTATGCTTGTGGTCCAGGGGTTCAGAGGAATCCTGGGGCCTTTATTCTGAGCACATCTATATATATATCTCCATTCAATGTCTTAGGGACTCCCTTCTTCTCTATCAGGGTTTTTATTTTAGCATAAAGACTGCCAAAGCTGTGGATTCTGTTTTCATTAGCTCTACTATTTTTACAATTAAAAAGTGTAGAAAATTTATATATTGCCTCTGCTCCCAGTTCTTGGCACAGAGCTCTAGAGCCTTGTAATTCCTAAGTGATAAAAGTACTAGGAGCATCTTTAGTTCTAATATTTGACCTTTGTGCTGACGTGAGCTCCTAAATCCCTTGGAATTTATCCCTGGGTGATAGCAGTGTCTTGTGTTCTAATGAGGTGACTCTTGGTGGGCTCTTGGATGAGGATTGGTCACCAGAAAGAGCAAACCATAATTAGAGCCTTGGAATTCTTTTAGCCCCACTACCCATTCTCTGGGGGCTTCCCTGGGGTAGTTCAGTGAGCAAAGAATCTGCCTGCAATGCAGGAGACTGGATTTGATCCTTGAGTCGGGAAGATACCTTGGGGAAGGAAATGGCAACCCACTCCAGTGTTCTTACCTGGAGAATCCCAGGGACAAAGCAACCTGGCAATTACAGTCCATGAGGTCACAAAGAGTCTGAAATGACTGAGTAACTAAGCATGCACCCATTCTCTGGAGAGGGGAAAAAGGCTGGAAATAGTTAATGATTGATCTTACCTATATGATGAAGCCTCTATAAAGATCCCAATATTATGAGGTTTGGAGAGCTTCCCAGCTGGTGAACATTGGGAGTTGCTGGGAGAGTGACAAGATATACCCAGAGAAGGCATGGAAGCTCTGCACTCCTTCCCATGTACTTTTCCCATACACATTTCCATCTAGATGTTTATTGTATCCTTTATCATAGTCTTTGTTACATAATGATCAAACATAAATAAGTTTTCCCCTGAGTTCTGTTAGTTGTTTTTTGAGCAAATGATCAAATCCAAGGGGGAGGAGACCATGGGAACTTCAGATTTATAGCCCAGTTGAATGAAAGTTGTGGGCATCCTGAGGAACTACTAAGTGCAGTTGTCACCTTAGGGAGACACCTTGGGGGAGAAGTCTTGTGGGGCTGAACACTCAACTTGTAGAATCTGTTGCTCTTTCCAGGTAAACAGTGTCATAACCAAGATAAATTGTAGCACACACAGCTGGTGTCAGAGAGAACTGCTTGGTGTGGGAGAAACAACCCACACACCTGATGTTGCAAGTGTTGTAACTGTTGTATACAACAAAAGACCAAAAAAAGTGTGGGAAAAAAAAGAGAGAGAGAGACACAGAAGAAGAGTGAGCTTTTTCCTCCCTAGTACAATGCCTCATTCAATTTCCATTTCAACCTGCCTTCTAGCTACAGAAACTGAGGATCTCTTTAAATGCTCCCACACAGACGTTCTAACTTCTTTTTCACAGTACCCAGGTTGGTAATTGATTAATCTGAACCTGTCAGTTTTCTTCTTCAAACCAACAATGAACACAGTCCTTATAATTACTGAGCCCTCCTTATCTTGGAAATGCTTAGAACTGTGCGTCAGTGAGTCTCCTATCATCTATTCCCATCTAGACTCAACAATGGTAGAAATGATAGCAATTATAATGCCAGAGTGAGCAGGAGGTTTTAAACATGGTTTATCTCCAACAATGGGATCTCTATTACTATCTAGCTGGCAAATGATCTAATTCCAAAATCACATCCTAAGAGTATGCTACCTGGGACCACTTCTGAAATTACTTATTTCCAGTAGGGTTTTAGCATTAGTTTCCTAGAGTTACCATAACAAAGTCTCACAAAATTTGTGGCATAAAGCAAGAGAAATTTGTTGTCAATTTCCAGAGGCTAGATATCCAAAAATCAAAAGTTTTTGTGGGGTTGGTGTCTTCTAGGCACTCCTAGGAAGAATCTGTTCCATGCCTGTCTCCTGGCTTCTGGTGATTAATTAGAAATATTTGGCATTCCTTGGTATATGGATATATTACTCCAACCTCTTCTATCTTCACATGTTGTTCTCTCCTTTTATTTCTGTGGTCACATGACATTCTCCCTGTGTATCTCTGTCTCTTTGTGTTCAAGTTTCCTTCTTCTTCTAAGGACACCAGTCATATTGGACTTAAAATCAATATTGCTCAGTATGACTTTGTCTTAACTTGAGCACGTATACAAAGACCCTATTTCAGGTCACATTTATGCATTAGGATTTCAACATATCTTTTGGGGAGACACAGTTAAACCCTTAACAGTCCCAAGGACAAAAAAAGACAAATCCTATGATGAGAATTTGTGTGTAAATGATTTATTAGGATACATTACCAAGAAAATGTAGTTCAAGAGGATGTATTATCAAGCAGACCCAACTGAGAGTAACTTTTGCTCATTCTAGTCATGGAGTCCTGGGGATAGTATAGGTCACAACTCAAGTGTCAGCAGAGACAAAGATGATTCTCACCTCTGTACCCATCAGTCATTGGTTCAAAGCTATAGCTGGAGGGACACAAATTCCCAGGTCTGTTTATTCCTGCTTGTAACAGGAAAAGTGTTATGATGGCTTGAAGATAGCTGTTATGGAATGATTTATGTCCCCCCGTCCCCCGACTTGTGTGTTGAAGTCTTAATTCCAAGTGATGCAGAATGTAACTGTATTTGAAGATAGGGCCTTTAAGGAAGTAAGTTAAAATGAGGTCATGTGGATAGACCCTAATCCAATATGACCAATGTCCTTATACAAAAAGATTAGTATGCAGATGACACACAGGCAGAGGGACAACGACCATGTGAGGACACTCCAGAAAGACATAGTAAGTGTTCTACTGAAAGCTGAAACGCATGCTTGTCAGTATTGGCTCTGAAAAATTACCCAGCTTTGTTTTTGTACAGTGGAGACAGAAACAGGTATACATATGGACCCTAGGAGATTCCTTTAGATGCATCTTGATGTTTCTACATATAGTGATAAAATGAGTGGGCTAATCCAGTTACAGGAGTAGGATGAGGGCAAGGCACCAACAGAGCACGGATGCTTCAAGGTTGAAGAAATGGATCACTCCACAGAGTGGTTACCCTAGACCACATATAATTTTAATCAAGGATGGGAAAATCTTGAATAGCTGTAGAGGAGTAAGAAGAGCCCTTAGTTGATGGTTGCTGTTGAAAACTCTGCTTCGTTCGATATATCTTATATTCTGTTTTTATATTTGCACACACAAGGGACTTATCTCACAGTTCTAAAAAATACAATTCATAGCCAAGTTTGAGGAATTGTTATATGTATTTGGGAAAATATATGAAACAATCATACACATAGCATAACCTCTTTGCTTTTCTAAAGGACAATTTCTAAGGCTCATATTATTGCCCATTAAGTTAAACCTGTTTTTATATGCTTTTATGTTTTCATATGTAATCAGTATAATATCTCATTGAAAGGACATTCTACTGTATAATGCAATATTAAAGGTGATCTTACTTTAGTCATTACTAATCATAATTGTATTGTTTGCATAATTTTTATCTTTATTTGGAGCTATAATTTTATACATTC
>SJYC01039579.1:0-10724 GCA_006408675.1 Madoqua kirkii | reverse complement strand
ATTTTATGACAGAATAAACATAAATTATTAACATACAAAGCATTGACTAGTTCAAAAATATCTTTTAGGATTTATGCTATAAAGAATTACTGTCGTTTTTGTAATTGTCAGTCTCGTATTTTCAAGTCTTCTTCGGTGTTCCATCGTACAATTTTTTTCTCTAAATTTTGCACTTCTTTTGCATTGTACAAATAAAGAATTCTAAAATTTATATTTTCGGGCTTAAATTTACCAATATCATTTTCTTTTTTTAGTTCATCTATTGATTTTGAATATTTATTTTGTACATTACCAGTAGTATTTTTATTAAGTTCTTTATCGTTTGATACAATTAATTGTATAAAATATTGCAAAGTGTTTTCATTACTTTCTTCTGTATTTCCCAGTTTTAAAATATCCTTTTTGTAATCTGCTATATCAGGATTGTTTGCTTTAAATTCAATCAAACAAACACGGCTGAGATTTCCGTCTCTTTTTTCATAAATTGCTAAATCAAAACTTGCACTCCTACCGCTTTCATCAATTTTCGGCTTTCTACAATTAATTGTATAAAATATTGCAAAGTGTTTTCATTACTTTCTTCTGTATTTCCCAGTTTTAAAATATCCTTTTTGTAATCTGCTATATCAGGATTGTTTGCTTTAAATTCAATCAAACAAACACGGCTGAGATTTCCGTCTCTTTTTTCATAAATTGCTAAATCAAAACTTGCACTCCTACCGCTTTCATCAATTTTCGGCTTTCTATCAGCAAAACCGATGTATTTACGATTAGTAGGAACTTCTACGGCGTAATATAAATTGCAATTAGGGTTTTTCTTCCAATATTCATTGAAACATTCCACAAAAGCAAACCGCAATTCTTGTTCGCTAATTCTTGTTTCGTTTTGTTCTCTTTTTTTGGGAAAAACAAGCCTTACATTAGGGTTGGAATTGTTAGTTTTGGTTTCCTGGTTTTCGCTGTACGCTTTCTTTACATATTCAAGTGTGTCCTCTATAATAGTTTCGATTATTTCTTTATCCATATTGCTTGAGTTTTAAAATTCAAAAAATATTTTTTATATCACCGCCTCGTAAATCTTTTTGCCCTCGCATTCAATCCATTCGGGCTCTTCTTGGACGACTTTATTCTTTAAAAATGAGAAAGTTACGAGGTAGCCTTCTTGCAAACCGCGTTCTTTTAAATAATTAGCGAGTTGAACTTTTCCGTTGATTTCGTATTTTGAGCCTCGCCAAATTTTCAGTTCAACGATGTACTCTTTGTGGTTGAAATTTACAATCAAATCCATACGCCCGCCGCTCTTGGTCTGAGGTTCAAAATAGCAGAATCCCATTCCGTTGATAATCGGTTTTAAGAAACAGAGAAACAGCAGCCGTCCGTGATATTCCAAAAATTTTTGGTCTCTGTCGCAGTAACGGTCTGACATAATTTCTTTGAAGCGGTCGATAACCATCGGCATATTGAGGTCGCCGTTTTGAATGTAATCGTATGAAGACGTTAAATCCTGACTAACCTGATAATGTTCGCGGTTATACTCCTCAATAAAATATATATGGAAAGCCTCGTCGAAAATCAAATTGTGAATTGCCGTCATTCCGTTGAGTTCCTTGATGTACGAGAACATTTCGGCAAGTTTTACAACGGGGTCAATTATAGCGTACATAAATTGCGCACCGTTTACCGAAATGTCATACAGCAATTTATGAAGTTTGCTGAAATGTTGAAGATTTTTTGAAACGTCATCCAAAAGCGTGAAATTTTTATCCTTAACAATATTTTTCACCGCCTTTAAAACCCCGTCCTTTGTCCAATCTTTGTTAAGTCTTTCGTCAATTTCCTTGCAAACCCGACTCACCAAAACAGGATAACCCGAAGTGTATTTGTAAATTTCTTCCGAAATTTCTTTTATGTCAAAACCGATATGATAATCGTTCTCATAATCACAAAGCATAGTGCTGATTTCCTGCGGGTTAAAAGTCATATCGAGGTCGTAATCGGCAGCAACATTCCACGGAGAATTGTATTTGCGCTCCTCGTCAGGACGGATTTTTAATTTCAAATTTTTTACGTCGTAAACGCCAGCGAGGATAACCGACCAAAAAGTAGATTGTATTCCTTGTTTGTCGCGGTCGATATATTTTTTACGCAACATTGCAAGAAAATTGAGAAACAACTGATTATCAAGGCTTTTATCCACCTCGTCAATCAAAAGCACAACTTTTTGCGGCACCGACTTACAAAATTCGGTAATCTTCGCCGACAAATCTTTCATATCGGGATTTTCTGATTTCAGAGCATCTGACCAAAATTTTTCGTTAGTCGGGTTCTTCGTCAGTTCATCGTCTCTAAAAGCACCAACCATATACTCGCAAAACGTTTTGTAAAATGCAGCGGGACTTGCCCAATCGGCTTCTTCGTTATCCTCAAAACTTATTGAAACAACTAAATACTTACCATTCAAGTTGTTGTAAATCCATTTTAACGCCGAAGTTTTTCCAAACTGCCGCGCACGGGTAATCGTGAAGTATTTTGCCTTATCTATCATATTTTCAAATACTTTCATTTTCGTCGTAACGTCCACCATATAGTGGCGTCGAGGGTCGCAGGTAACGGAGGTGTTAAATTCTTTTGCCATGTTGTGATTGTTTTAGCGCAAAGATAAAAATTTTTTTGTGATTTTGCATAAAAAGTTTTTGTTATCAAAAAGATTTTCTAATTTTGCACTCGAAATTAAAAATTAAAATTTAATGTTATATTTTTACGACATAATGACAAGTACGCTTAGGGGGGGGTAAAACAAACTTTACTCCTCTCAGAAGAGTCATTATGTTGTGAAAATGCAGCCGCACCTGAAACGGATTTCCGTTTCAAGTGCGGCTGTTTTTGTGTAATCCATTAATAATCAATTAAAAAAATGAAAAAAGCATTTATTGCAATTTTTGCGGCTGCGGCATTAATGATGTCAAGTTGCGCAAGTGTTACAACGTCAGTCGGCAGAGGTCAGTTGTTCACAGACATTCAGACAGGCGTTACCGCAACGTCTAACCCTCTCGGCAAAAAAGTGGGACATGCTACGGCTGTGAACATCTTGGGTTGGGTTCTAACAGGCGATGCAAGCATCAACGCAGCCGCTCAAAACGGCGGAATCACCAAAATCAGCCACGTAGACCAGCACCAAAAGAGCATTCTCGGAATTTTTGCTCAGTACGATGTTTATGTTTACGGCGATTAATTTTTCACCGTCAAGAAGAACTGCGGAGACGGACACAATCCGTTTCCGCTTTAAACTTTTGATGGCGTTGTTTTGCGTAATGATTTTTAACGGCGGTTTTTGTCAGGACATTTCGGAGCGTTATGTTTCTAAAACCGTCGGTAACGACAATGTGTTCTTTATCAAACCTCACGAAATCAGCGCGTTAAAAACCAATTCCGTAAAAAATCCATTGCTTGCGGATTTCACCGTTGCCTCAGGGACGGATTCGGTGGCGTTTTTGCTGACGGTTTATTCTAAAAGTCCGATAGTTTTGGAACGCATAAAAATTTTGTGTTACGACAGGATTTCGTTTTCGTCGGCGTTGGAAAAAATGTTCATAGTTACCGAGAAAAAACTTTACAAAGGACGTTACCGCTGTTACATTTCAAAAACGAATTTCAAAAACCTCTATTCAATTGATTTGCCGTATGTTATCGACTTGAACAAAGATATGAAATACGGTTTCAAAAAGTCGAAATGGAAAAAGGAAAAGCAAATCATAACCGACATAATCGGTTTGGCAGAGATTAATCAAAAGTAAAAATTTTCCGCCGTTGGATTTTTTTGAAATTCCGCCTTTGAAAACCATAGCGATATTCACTTTTTATATCACTGCCTCGTAAATCTTTTTGCCGTTATATTCAATCCATTCGAGTATTTCTTTGTCATATTGCGGATTGTTTCAGCACAAAGGTAAAAAAAATCGTGATTTTAAGAACAAAAATCATCGTGTATAACCAATCATTTCCTTAATGCTTTTTGCGATTGAATTTCCATCAAAACCGCAAAGAGCGTAAAGGTCGCACCTATTTCCGTGTTCGATAAATTTATCAGGAATGCCTAACCTTTTGATTTTCACGTCAAAAAAATTATCTGCCGAAAACTCCAAAACCGCCGAACCAAATCCGCCTTGAAGACAATTATCTTCTACTGTAATGATTTTTTTGTATTTTTTCAACACCTTTTCCAACAACTCCGTATCCAAAGGTTTTACAAACCGCATATCAAAACAAGCGGGAAAATGTTATCGTTTTTGAGTATTTCCAACGCCTCTTTCACTTCGTAAGAAGCCGCCCCGATTGACAAAACCGCCGCATCTTCTCCTTCACAAATTTGGTGTCCTTTGCCGATTTCCAATTCTGAAAAATCCTTTTTCCAATCGGGATTAAACCCATTTCCTTTCGGATAACGAATCGAAAACGGTTTCCCTGATTTCATTGCCGTATACATCAAATTCCTTAAATCTTCTTCATCGGAAGGAGCAGAAACAATCAAGTTAGGAATATGTCTTAAATACGAAATATCAAATGCTCCTTGATGTGTTGCCCCGTCTTCGCCAACAAGTCCGGCTCTGTCCAAACAGAGAATAACAGGTAATTTCGGCAGACAAACATCGTGAATTATTTGGTCGTAAGACCGTTGCATAAATGTGGAATAAACATTGCAAAACGGAATCAATCCCTGTGCTGCCAAACCTGCCGAAAACGTTACGGCATGTTCTTCGGCAATGCCGACGTCAAAAAAACGGTCGGGAAATTTCTCTGCAAACAAATTCATAGAACAGCCCGATGCCATTGCGGGAGTAATTCCGACGATTTTTCGGTTTTTTTCTGCCAATTCAGTAAGCGTGTTGCCGAAAACTTCCTGAAACTTAGGACCTTGTATTTTTGAACTTTCAGCAGTTTGAATTTTTTTTCCTGTTTCTATGTTGAAAGCCGCCCCCGTTGCGTGCCATACGGTTTGATTTTCTTCTGCAAATTTATAACCTTTGCCTTTTTTGGTTATAACGTGCAACAACTTAGGCCCTTTGATATTTTTAATTTCAGTAAAAACTTCGGTTAAATGGATAACATCGTGTCCGTCAACCGGTCCGAAATATCTAAAACCCAATCCCGAAAAAAAGTTGGAACGTTTCATAACAACGTATTTTATTCCGTTTTCCACTTTCACCAAAAAATCGCGGGTAGAAGGTATCAAACGATTGAATTTTCCGAGAATATCCCAAACGTCATTGCGAACTCTGTTGTAAGTTTTAGAAGTGTTATGTCTAAAAGATAATTGTTTAATGCGCCTTTATTCGGGTCGATGGCAATGTGATTGTCATTTAAAATAACAAGCAAATCGGATTTTTGAATACCTGCGTTGTTGAGCCCTTCAAAAGCCATTCCGCCCGTTAATGCCCCGTCGCCGATAACGGAAATAACATGTCTGTCCTCTTGACCGAGAAGTTTTGAGGCAACTGCCAAACCAAGAGCAGAACTTATTGAAGTGGAAGCATGTCCTACCGTAAAAGCATCATAAGGGCTTTCGTCCCTGTTAGGAAAAGGACTTAAACCGTGAAACGAACGCAAAGTTTCAAACATTTGTTTTCTGCCGGTTAAGATTTTGTGAGCGTATGCCTGATGGCCGACATCAAAAACAATTTGGTCGTAAGGAGTATCGTAAACGTAGTGTAAAGCCGTTATCAGTTCTACAACGCCTAAACCCGCAGCAAAATGCCCCGGATGACGACTCAAAGCATCGATAATAAACCGCCTTAATTCGCTGCAAATCTCCGGCAGAGAATCTTTTGAAAGTTTTTTCAAATCGGCAGGATAATTTATTTTATCCAAAAAACGGTATTCTTCCACGTTGAAATCAAAATCTTAAAAATCACGCAAATTTATAAAGTTAGTTTGAATAAAAAGTATTTACTTTGCATTTTTAACTTGAATTTTAACATAAATTATGATTGAATTTTTGTTAATGCTTAGAAAAACAACAATAAAAAAAGCATTTAATTTTCTCCTTCGTTTTGTTTCAACAGAGTTTTCGCGCATTTTTAAAACGCTTTCAATCAGCGGAATGCCTTATTCATATTCAATAGAACCGACAAATTGTTGCAACTTAAAATGCAAGGAATGTGCCTCGGGTCTCGGACTTTTAAAACGAAAAAAAGGAATGATTGATTTTGAAGTTTTCAAAAAAGCGGTCAATCAAATTTCGCCTTACGCGCTGAATTGTTTTTTGTATTTTCAAGGCGAACCGTTTTTAAACAACCGCTTTTCGGAAATGATAAAATATGCCGATAAGAAAAAAATTTTTGTCGCCACATCCACCAACGGACATTTTATCAACGAAAAAAATGCGGCTCAAATTGTAGATTCGGGACTTGACAAAATTATTATATCACTTGACGGTCATAACGGAGAAACATATTCGGCATATCGTCAAAACGGTGATTATCAAAAAATTGTAAACGCAATAAAATGTCTTTCCGACGAAAAAAAACGTCAGAAAAAAATCCGCCTATAATAGAAGTTCAAACGGTTGTAAACAAAATCAACGAGAATTTTTTAGACAAAATCCGCAAAACGTCATTAACCTTAGGTGCCGACAAATTTTGTCTTAAAACAATGCAAATAGAAAATAATTTTGACGTTTTTAAAACCTCAATCGAAAAATATTCCCGTTACGACAGTCTCAACCGCCTGAAAAATCCGATAAAATTTTGCAGAAGAATTTTAAACTCTGCCGTTATAACTATTGACGGAGATGTTTTGCCTTGTTGTTACGACAAAGATGCGGAATTTAAACTCGGCAATATCAACGAAAAAGATTTAAAAACTATTTTGAAATCCTTTCCGACGAAAAAATTTTACAAAAAAATAGAAACCGCAATTTCTTCACGGCCTAAAATGTGCAGAAATTGCGGCGGATAATTTTCATTATTTTTTGCTGATTTTTTCAGCCAATTCCATAAAATATTTTGCCGTTACGGAATTTTCGTTAAGAACTGACGGTATACCGTTGTCGCCGCTTTCGCAAATCGACTGAACCAAAGGAATTTGTTCCAAAAGTTCTATTTTGTATTTTTCAGCAATTTCTTTGTTGCCGTCCTTGCCGAAAATGTAATATTTGTTTTGCGGAAGTTCAGCGGGCGTAAACCAAGCCATATTTTCAACAATTCCCAAAACGGGAACATCAATTTTGTCGTTTCTGAACATGTTTATACCTTTAACCACGTCTGCAATCGCAACTTGTTGGGGTGTGGAAACTATGATTGCGCCTTTAAGTTTAAGTGTTTGAACGACAGTGAGATGAATATCGCTTGTTCCGGGAGGCAAATCAAAAAGGAGATAATCTAATTCGCCCCAATCGCCGTCATTTATTATTTGGTTTAAAAAATTTGATGCCATAGGTCCGCGCCAAATTGCCGGATTTTCGGGGTCGAGAAAAAATCCCATCGAAAGCAATTTAACGCCGTATTTTTCAGCCGGAACAATTAAATCCTTATCACCATCTTTTCTTGACAAAGGACGAAAATCTTCCAAACCAAACATTTTGGGCATTGACGGCCCGAAAACGTCGGCATCAATCAATCCGACCGAAAAACCGAGTTTTGCCAAACCTATTGCGAGATTAGCCGTAACGGTAGATTTTCCTACACCGCCCTTTCCCGAGGCAACGGCAATTATGTTTTTTACTTTTGACAACGGAATTTCTTTCGCCACTTTGTCAGAATGTTTAACTTCCGCTTCTTCAACGTAAATTTCAACGGGAATTTTTGCATTGATTTCTGCGGCAACTACTTGATGAACAGCCTTTTTCAGCGAACTCAAAAGCGGTTTGGTAGAATGGTTGATTTTTAGTCTAACGGAAATACCTTCATCGGTAATTTCCACATTTTCAACTATTTGAGAAGAAACTATGTCTTTTTGATTTTGAGGATTAGTTATCAATTTCAAAGCATTGATAACATCTTCTTTCGTAAAATTTTTCATTATTTTTTCCTTTGATTAATTATTGCAAAGGTAATCAGTTTTTTCCCCTCAGACAAATTTTACTATGATTTTTATTTTATTTTGTAGAAATTTTATTAAATTTGCTGCGCTTTTTAATCTTAAAAAAATACAAATTATGGGTTTAATTATTTCTTTGTTAATAGGTTGTTTAATCGGTTGGTTGGCAGGCAAACTTTATAGCGGTGCCGGTAACGGATTAATAATCAATATTTTAGTCGGATTAGCGGGTTCTTGGCTCGGCAGTAGGCTTTTGGGCGGGATTCTCCCCTCAGGAACGGTTTGGGAAATTGTTGGCGGTGTTATCGGTGCGGTAATAATTTTGGCTGTAGTATCGCTGATAAAAGGCAAAAAATAAGTTAGTTACATTCCCCAGTTGTCTCTGTCAAGACTTCTGTATTGAATAGCTCGGCAATGTGAGTAGGTAAAATATTTTCTTCATTGTCGAGGTCTGCTATCGTGCGCGAAACCTTTAAAATTCTGTCGTAAGCGCGGGCTGAAAGTCCGAGTTTTTCCATTGCATTTTTCAGCAAAGCCATTCCCGAATCGTCAATTATGCAAAACGCACGTATTTTGCTCGATGACATTTGAGCGTTACAATTTATTTTCGGCGAATTGGCAAAACGCTTTTGCTGAATTTCTCTTGCCCTGATAACTCTTTGACGTATTTCCGCGCTTGATTCGGAAGTCCGTTGAACAGCCAAATCTTTAAACGGAACGGGAACTACTTCAACGTGAATGTCAATTCTGTCCAAAAGCGGACCTGAAATTCTGTTCAAATATTTTTTTACTTGTGCGCTTGTGCAAACGCATTGTTTTTCAGGGTGATTGTAGTAGCCGCACGGACAAGGATTCATTGAGGCCACAAGCATAAAACTTGCCGGATAATTAACTGAAAATTTTGCTCTCGAAATTGTTATTTCTCTGTCTTCGAGTGGTTGTCTTAACACTTCAAGAACCTGACGTTTAAATTCGGGTAATTCGTCCAAAAACAAAACACCGTTGTGAGCCAAAGAAATTTCTCCGGGTTGCGGATACGAACCGCCGCCTACGAGGGCAACGTCGGAAATTGTATGGTGAGGACTTCTGAACGGACGGGTTGTCATTAAAGCGGAATCTTTCGGCAAAATTCCCGCAACAGAGTGAATTTTAGTTGTTTCCAACGATTCCCGTAACGTAAAAGGCGGCAAAATTGACGGAATTCTTTTTGAAAGCATTGTTTTTCCCGAACCGGGCGCACCTATCATTATGACATTATGACCGCCTGCAGCTGCAATTTCCAATGCACGTTTTACGTTTTCCTGTCCTTTAACGTCTTCAAAATCCAAATCAATGGTTTTGTAATTGTCAAAAAAATCCTTCTGTGTATCTATTACAATGGGTTTTATTTCGTCAGAACCATTGAAAAAATCTATAACTTCTTGAATATCAGACATTCCGTAAACTTCCAAACCGTTTACAACAGCGGCTTCCCTTGCGTTTTCCCTCGGAACGATAACGCCTTTGAAATCTTCTTTTAATGCTTGAATTGCAATCGGCAATGCGCCTTTTATCGGTTTAATTCCCCCACCAACGACAATTCGCCCAAAATGATAAAATCTTTTGTTTTATCGCCGTTTATTTGGTTTGAACAAGCCAAAATTCCCACAGCCAGAGGCAAATCATAAATAGAACCTTCTTTTCTAATATCTGCCGGTGCTAAATTTATTACGATTTTTTCGCCCGGTACTCTGTAACCGACCGAACGCAAAGCCGAATCAATTCTCAACAGACTTTCTTTAACGGCATTGTCAGGCAGACCTACGATATCAATTGACAATCCCGGCGACATTTCCGTCTCAACGGTTATAGTTGTTGCATCAATTCCGTGGACTGCACTGGCGTATGTCTTGACAAGCATTTCTTTATTTTATTTAAGGTTTAACAACGCAAATTAATCCATTTTTTATGAAATTGCAAAATTTTTTGAGCGGAAAAATTATTTTATTCCCAACTCTTTGATGATATTATCCGCTCCGCCCAACTTTTCAATCAAAAAAAGTACGTAACGAATATCAACAGAGATATTTCTGCAAATGTTTTTGTCGTAATAAAAATCGCTCATTGTACCCTCCCAACAACGGTCGAAATTTATTCCTATCAGTTCGCCGTTTGCGTTGAGAACGGGGCTGCCGGAGTTTCCGCCCGTGGTGTGATTAGAGGCTGTAAAACAAACGTGCATTTTTCCGTCTTTGTCAGCATAACGTCCGTAATCCTTTGATTGATAGAGTTTTTTGAGTTTATCAGGAACGTTGTAATCGTAAATTTCGGGATTAATTTTTTCTATTACGCCGTCAAGTGTGGTGTAATAATTGTAAAAAACACCGTCTCTCGGAACATAACCGTCTACTTTGCCGAAAGTAAAACGCAAAGTGGAATTTGCATCGGGAAATTTTATTTTATCAGGACAATTTGCATAAAGTTCCCTCTTATAAAGCGTTACAAGATTATCTTCTTGTTTATCAAATTTATCGACATAAACGGCTATTGATTCGAAATACATTTTTATAAGGTCGTAATAATATTTTATTCCAACATCGTTTTTAATTATTTCCTTAAATTCCGAAATGTTTTTTTCAAAGTTTTTTTGACTTTTTTGCAAATAAACATATTTATTCACAAGATTTTTTAATCTAACGCTATCCGACAAA
>SJYC01039577.1:0-23330 GCA_006408675.1 Madoqua kirkii | reverse complement strand
ACATGCTAGTAAAGTAATGCTCAAAATTCTCCAAGCCAGGCTTCAACAATATGTGAACCATGAACTTCCAGATGTTCAAGCTGGTTTTAGAAAAGGCAGAGGAGCCAGAGATCAAATTACCAACATCTGCTGGATCATTGAAAAAGCAAAAGAATTCCAGAAAAGCATCAACATCTACTTTATTGACTACGTCACAGTCTTTGACTGTGTGAATCACAACAAACTGTGGAAAATTCTGAAAGAAATGGGAATACAAGACCATCTGACCTGCCTCTTGAGAAACCTATATGCAAGTCAGGAAGCAGCAGTTAGAACTGGACATGGAACAACAGACTAGTTTCAAATAGGAAAAGGAGTACATCAAGGCTGCATATTATCACCCTGCTTATTTAACATATGTATAGTACATCATGAGAAACGCCAGGCTAGATGAAGCATAAGCTGGCATCAAGACTTCTGGGAGAAATATCAATAACCTCAGGTATGCAGATGACACCACCCTTAGGGGAGAAAGCAAAGAAAAACTAAAGAGCCTCTTAGTGAAAGGAGTGGAAAAGCTGGCATCCGGTCCCGTCACTTCATGGCAAATAGACGGAGAAACAATGGAAATAGTGAGAAACGTTTTTTTCTTGGGCTCCAAAATCACTGCAGATATTGACTGCAGCCATGAAATTAAAAGACACTTACTCCTTGGAAGAAAAGCTATGACCAACCTAGACAGCATATTAAAAATCAGAGACATTACTTTGCCAACAGAGATCCATCTAGTCAAAGCTATGGTTTTTCCAGTAGTCATGTATGGATGTGAGAGTTAGACCGAAAAGAAAGCTGAGCACAGAAGAACTGATGCTTTTGAACTTGGTATTGGAGAAGACTCTTGAGTATCCCTTGGATTGCAAGGAGATTCAACCAGTGCATCCTAAAGGAAATCAGTCCTGAATATTCATTGGAAAGCCTGATGCTGAAGTTGAAACTCCAATACTTTGACCTCGTGATGCGAAGAACTGACTCATTTGAAAAGACCCTGATGCTGGGAAAGATTCAAGATGGGAGGGGAAGGGGATGACAGAGGATGAGGGGGTTGGATGGCATCACCAACTCAATGGACATGAGTTTTGTGCAAGTTCTGGGAGATGGTGATGGACAGGGAAGCCTGGCGGGGTGCAGTCCACAGGGCCACAGAGAGTGGGGCACGACTGAGCAGCCTCCCCCACCCCCAACACACACACACACACCTGGCCTGCTTCACATGACACGGGCCTGGAACCACCTGGCGGTGGAGCCGCTTAGCTCAGCGAGGCAGGCAGCGGATTCGATCAGGGAGGTCTCAGGGCTAGCGTGCCTCCAGCCCCATTGTCCGAGCCAGCCGACAGGCACTGTGTGCCCACGTCTAGCTTCCGTCCTGGGGCAACGAGGCAGCCTCCCCATCACCATGCCCTGGGCCGGGCTCAGGCACCCTGAGGACCGGAGCAGGTCAGACGCTGCCGAGCTCAGCTGAGCCCTGGGGGCTGGGGCTCCCGGGGAGGCAGGGCAGGAAGGGCGGCCTCCCACAGCTGCTCCCCAGGCTGGCTGGCTGTGGGGGTCTCTGCGGGAGGCTCTCTGGCCCCTCTCTATCCTCCAGCGGCAGTGCCAGCATCTCCGGAGGCTTGGAATAACTGGTACCTGACGCGTGGAAGCGGGTGTCGGCTGCACGCTGGGCTCCGCTGGGGGTAACGCGTCCCAGTGCCGTTCACCTGAACCGGTTCCAGCACCGTCAGGCGGGCACTGGCCTGGGCTTCTGTGTCTCTAGCTGCGTTCACGTCCTTTGAGCTCTGGTGCTAGGGAGCAATGCCAGGATGCCTGCACCCCTGAGCACCCAGGGCTTGCTCCAGAGAAGCGTGCTGGACTGTGGGGCCTGACCCTTCACCCTGCACTCTAACCAGCTGCCCCTTTGACAGAACAACTCGAGCCTGCGGGGTTGCCTGCGTCTCACCTGGACGAGGTGCCAGGTGTGTTGGGGTGCAGCCGTGGCTGGGCAGGGGCAGGGAGAGGCAGGTGGGGGATGGACGGGTCCCCTGCTGGGTCCTCCTCGCTTCCCTGAGCTCTGCAGGGGAGTCCAGGGCAGGGAGGGCCCAGGAGGCGTGGGTGCCAGGCCGGGATGAGGACCAGGCCGTCTGAGGACAGGCAGGGCTTGGGCTGCAGCAGGGGCCGTGCGCAGACAAGGGGGCCGGCTGGAAGGGGCAGACAGGGCGGCCCTGGAGCAGAGAGCGCGCTCTCCCCAGACTCCGCCAGGAGAAGCAGAGACAGACATTAAGAAACACAAATGTGCCCTCCAATCCCGCTGTGTCCTTAAAGGCACTCGGGGGCAGGATTTCATCCCCATTAAATAATTCACTCCGACACCAAAACAACAGGAAGCTCTTCAGATGGCCAAGGAGAGACCCGCGAGATCCGGGCCTGAACCTGGGCGCTGGGGATTGTTCTTCCCCCGGGCCTGGCCTCCAGCCAAGCGGTCCAGGCCAGCGGCCCATCTGGGGCCGGGGTTGATAAACTCCTGCTAAGCCTCCTCGGGTGACCCAGGCCCACCCGGTTCTTTGCCATGGGGACTCCAGTCCAGTGAGCACGCCTCTTTTCTCTATTTGTCTTGGAGAATTCAGACCGGGAGCCGGCCTGGTGCTGGCTGGGGGAAGCCACTGCTGCCGACGCTGTGGAGACCAGGCGCTCTCCAGCAGCTCTGTAGAAATCACCCAGGGCGCCCCAGCTCGCCCGCTGGCTCCTGGGGATCCCAGTGTCTGCACACCTCCTCCGGGTGGCATGTCTGGCCGTGAGGTCAGGGCTCAGCGCTGAGCCGACCTAGCCTCTGTGCCCCCAGCATCTTCCTGAACACTGGCTGTGCGGGGCTGGGGACCCGGTGGGCAGGGCCGACAGCCTGCAGGACATGAGATAGGACACCCAGAGCCAGGCGGGCACGGGAGGGGCAGCTGGTGGTGGAGAAAGTGCCCCTGTTGGGGTAGAGGGCGGCAGAGGGCAGGGCCAGGACAGGAAGCGGCTTCAGGACGACTGCCCCGTGGCTTCGCCAGGACGCTGGACAGGGCGGAGCTAGACGTGGACCCGAGGAGGACGCCCAAGGGACCAGGCCACAGAGGGGGTGCCCAGGGAGGAGGGTGCCCTCCTCACGGGCCTGGGGGCGGCCTGGCAGGGGCTGAAGCTTCAGAGCAGACGGTGCACAGCCAGGCGGCACAAACTTCTCTCCAGGGGATGAGGAAGGACCGCAGCATGGGCAGTGAGCACGGGCAGTGGGCCCGACGCCCATCCTCTCCCAGCCCTGCTGCAGCCCAGGGACAGACTGGAGTCCTCCCCGAGTCTCCCTGTCTACACCCTGTCTCCCTGTCCACACCCTACTCTCCCTGTCTACACTCTAGTCTCCCTGGTCTACACCCTAGTCTCCCTTTCAACACCCTAGTCTCCCTGGTCTACACCCTAGTCTCCCTGTCTACACCCTAGTCTCCCTGTCTACAGTCTAGTCTCCCTGTCTACACCCTAGTCTCCCCCGTGTACACCCTAGTCTCCCCCATCTATACCCTAGTTTCCTCCATCTACACTCTAGTCTCCCTGGCCTAAGCCCGAATCTCTCCTGGTCTACACCCTAGTCTCCCTGTCTATACCCTAGTCTCTCCTGTTTACACTCTAGTCTCCCCTGTCTACACCCTGGTCCTTGCCCTGGCCCTCACCCTCGCCCTCACCTGTTCCACAGCTCAGCCCCCATGGAGACTGGGGCATCTGCCCGTTTCTCTTCACCCGGAGCAGCCCCTCACCCGCCCTCCGCTCCCCTCAGCCCTGCGTCAATTCCACCATAACTCAGCTGCTGGACCCAAGTCCTGGCGTGGCTCGGTTCCTTCTTTCTCTGGCAGCCTGTCTCCGGCTTGGATCCTGCCCACTGCATGACCTCCAGGCAGGTCTGAATCCAGCCGCACCTCCAGCTGCCACATCTCCCCCCTGATTTCTGCAGTACCCCTCGCCCCTCTATTCTTTGCAGAGGCCAGTTAGACCACAGTGGGACCTGCGTGGGCAGCCCCCACCCGTGAAGGCGCCAGGGATTGGGGGCCAGGATAGGGAGACTCACCCCTGTGCTCCTGCAGCTCGCGGAGCAGAGAAGGAAGCGTGGGGACCAGCAGGGGACGGACAAGCACGGACGGGGAGGACTGGGATGTCCTCGCGGCGCCCAGGCCCTGCCCGCGCCTATCCCCACCCGCGCCTCGGCTGTCGGGCCACCCTGGCCTCCTCGCGCCATGGGACACTCCCTGGAGCCCCAGCACCCTGCGCCCTGTGCGCTTGGCCTTGGGCCTTGCCTCCCACCTTGATGCAACGCTTGCTCTTGCCTTTCCTTCAGGATTTCCCTCAAAAGTCACCTCCTCAGAGAGGCCCCCCAGGACTACAGTTTCCAAGCCAGCCCCACTGTCTCCCCATGCCTTCTCCGATTTCTGTTTCTTTCCAGCGCCTGGCCTCCTCGTCCTTACTTGTCTGTCCCTTGCTGGCCCTCCGTGCTCCGTCTCTACAAGCTGCAGGAGCGCAAGGGTGCATGCGTCTGCCCTACCCTGGCCCCCACTCCCTGGAGCCTTTGTGGGTGAGGGCTGCCCACACAGGTCAGAGTGGGTGAGCTGAGTCCCTACATGCCTTGGGCCGCACCAGGCACCCTCGCTCTTCAGATCACACCGGGAAAGCTGAGTCAGGCACGGCCTTGACTCCACGGGGAATCCTTCGAGGCTCCGGATGCCTCAGCCGCCTGCACACCTGGCCCGGGAGGCCAAGGGAACCCAGGCGAGGCGGGCGCCCCAGCACCAAAGACACGTCTGTCTTCTCGTGGCCCCGCGATGGCAGCCCCGAGGCCGCGCGGCACACACGCCGCCAGGGACGCGAGCGCCGCGCCTCGCTGCGATTGTTCCGTGCCTCGCTCGGTCCCCGCTGCCTGACATACCTTCCGCCTGCTCAGCTCCTCATTAACTGATCGTTTGCTGCCCGGAGATAACATTTCTAATGTGTAATGCAATTTACAGAGTGTAGAAAGTGCTTATGGTACAAAGCTGTGACTCGGGGTCGTGGACCTGCATGGAAACTGCTGCGGGAGCCAGCTGGGGAGACTGAGCGAGCAGACGGTCGCAGGGAGACGAGGACAGTCCCTACGGCCGCTTGTCTGTGCGGGAGGTGTGTGTGGAAGTCAAGGGGAAAGGAGATGAGCTCGCCGGCACGTTTCCCCTCTCAGAAGCCCCTTAGACGTGCTTTATCCAGTGCGAGCTGTGCTTGGCCCCCCTTGTCAGGGCGAGGCACATGGGTTGGGACCTACCAGTAATTCTAATCTCCTGAAAGCACGTTTCTATGCTAATTTTTAATTACAGTCAGTGCCAGTGTCAGCGGTCAGCTTGGCTGACTGACTCCATGACTTGCTGGTGCTGAACCTCTGCTGGGAGACTCACCAGGAGGGGTGGGGTCCCTGGGAAAGGACGGCGCAGATCCTGAGCCAGGGGACCTCGGGCACCTGGCAGTGGCGCCTCGGGGGAGGTCTGGCTGTGTGAGTCATCTCACGCTGTCTCCAGGGGCTCCTCCGGCCACCCCCTGGGCCCCGGCCGTGCACACAGCAGGGCCTCTGGACTGTTCAGAACAGCCCGGCTGTGGGGAGGAGGCGTCCCAGGGGTGAGTGAGCCCCACAGGGTCTGACCAGCAGGGGCGTGACACGGCCCACCTGCGTGTGGGGAAACACAGCTGCCCGGTGTGGGGCCAGGGTGCGCGGGCGTTTGTCTCCTGACCTCAGCAGAGCCTGAGAGTGACGGGCCAGCCTGGGGGCTCTGCTTGTTTCTCCGGCCCCCATGAGGCCCTGGCGGGCAGGGAGCTCTTCCCTGGGGGCCTGCCCTTCAGGGGAGCAAGGAGGGGCAGGGAGGCTGCAGCCACTCCGCACAGAGCCTTGTGGGGCAGGGGGGAGGGCAGAGGAGCTCTGAGAGGGGGAAGGAGAGCCAGCCTGGAGGTGGCAGGTACCCCTCAGGGTGCCCCTGACTCCCGGGGCGCAGCACTCCCAGGCCAGAGGGCCTCGCCCCCTCCCGTATCCCCTCCGGAGTCCGCAGGGCCCTTTTGTAATGGAAGCTGACAGAATGCAAATGAGTTTCTAAAGGAACCAGCAAAAGTGGCAATTTTCTCATTTAATCTTCAGATGAGCTGTCTGTCTCCAGGAGCAGTCTCATTAGAATTCGGAGACTAATTTTGTCCATCAACATGAGATTATTGGTGTGAGGGAGGTTTGGGGGGTGTTCTCCCAGTGGGGCCTGGACACAGAGCTCCGAGCTGCCCCGACGGACCTGCCCTGCCTCTCCAGCTGGTGCTGTCTGCACCGGGAGGGGACCCCAGGCCCATGGGACACAGTGGAAAGGAAGAGTGGAGTCCCGGCTCCCAGCTGGAGGTCCCTTGCGCGCAGAGACGCTCCTGTCCTGCAGTTCCCTGAGCAGCTCGCACACCCAGAACCCGCTGCCTCCCAGGGTCCCCCCCCCTCAGCCCAGCAAGGCTCGTGGGGGCGAGGGGAGCCTAGTGCGGGGGCTCCACCTCCTGGGCCCCGGGTCCCTTCCAGGAGAGGTCCCGGCCCATAAGGAGGGGTGTCCACAGAGCACAGCGCTTCCCTGCCCCCATCCCACCCCTGAGGGTCCTGAAAGATGGCACCAGCCCACTTCACAGGCGGAAACACTGCCGATTCAGGAGCAGCGGCATCGGGCTCTCAGCCGTGTGGCCTGGCCAGGATTTGAGCCCGGGTCTCCTTGCTTCCAAACCCCACGCACGGCTCTCCCTCCTGATGGGAACGGCCGGGAGGTGGCCTAGCAAAGCCGGCAGCTCCCCTTAGACCCATAGGTGTGGGCGGGCAGAGCCCGGAGCAGAGCACTCGCGGACTTTAGGAGTCCCCCTGACCCGACGGGAGCTGGGCCGTCTCCACGCAGAGTCACAGCGGCCCACACCCCCACCCGGCCCGAGGAGGCCACTCCTCACCAGCCGATCTGAGTGAGGTCTCCACCTGCACCGAGACGCCCGCTCACAAGTGGGTTTGTGGGCAGACAGAGACGTTCCCCGGGGACTCACGTAGAAATCCAGCGATGCGAGCAGAGAGGACCCACTGAGACATGGGAGCACTGCGTCCTCTGAGGCTCCAGTGTTAAAGGTCAGGAAGCAGGAGGGCCCCAGGAGGGATATCAGTGCTGACCGCTGGCCGCCTAGCGCCTGAGACAGACTCTGGCTCTGGGAGTCTAGCCCCTCTGTCCCCGCACTCCTTTCAGGGAAGGCACCCCTATCAGCTCAACACGACACCCAGGAAGCCGAGTGTCGTAGGGTGTGCAGAGCTGCCCAGGGTCACGGGGAGGGTACTGCAGCACCAGGGAGGGCTGGGCCAGGGCCGAGAACCCACCCTTCCGCGCCGTTCTCGGCCGCGTCCTCAGTGAGATGCTCTCCCCATGAAACCAGGGAAAACACAGGCGTGTGGAGCTGGGCTCACCACTTTGTACCCCCCACCCCCATACTGGGACACCTTTAAAACACAGGGCCTCGAGCTCATCTCAAATGAGCGAGAGAGAAGGATTGTGAAAACTCCACAGACACCTTCGTGAGGGTAAAAGGGAAGGGTGAAGGTGAGCTGAGGCAGGGACTGGCCAGGAGCCCCCGCTGGAAACTGGCCTCTAGATGCGAGCAGGCTGGAGCCTAATGCACCAGACGAGCTGAGCAAAATTAAGTCGATGATGCATCTGTGAAGGCACAGAGCAGCGCAAAGCAGAAAAGCTCGGGAACGAGCTGGCTGAGCAGGAAGCCGGGAGAAAGGGCGGACAGGCTTGAAAGCAACTTTTTAAAGGAAAAGCATCATTTCAGCGTGAGAATCCAGCCGGTGTGTGCACACGGGTGAGCAGAGCATAGCGGCTGCAGTCGGGCGGCGAGAGAGGAGAGAAGACGGGAAAGTGAGCTAAACAGCAAGGGTGCCACAGAAAGGTGCAGTCACAGAATGGACGCAAGGAAGGCCCAAGATGCATGTGGACGGAGCCCCAAGCCGGGTGGGGTGGTGACGGGGCAGCGTCCACCCTCCCCGAGGCGAGTCTCTCCTGAAGTAAAGGGGTCTGTGCAGAGGGCCGCTCTGTCAGAGCCACCCACCCTGAGCGTGTTCCAGTCGATCCTGGTCTTTAAGGATTTAAACCTCTGCTGGGCCTTTGTGGGGAAAAGGGAAAGCTGTTTGTGAGCGGGGTGGTAATGTCATTAGTGCCAATCAGGGCAGCTTCCGGACGGAAGCGGGGGTGCTGTGTGGACTGTGGGGGTGGGCAGTGCACCCAGCCGGGACACGCAGTCAGCGCACAGCTGAGATCAGGTGGGCTTGTCGCCAGGATCCCGGAACTTTGCACCGGAAGGAAACCAAAACACAGATGTGAGGTACTCAAAGAAAGAAAATGCAGGCGGGGTCGTAGCTGCTAACTGGCCTTCAAGTATCAAGATCACCCAAGGGGCAGCCCGTTTCCCCTGCCCCTTCCCAGGAAACCCGACTGGGAGGGGCCTTCAGACGCCCAGGACCTCGGAGAAGCGTCAGCTCAAGACCGGGGCTGAGCATGTAACTGCGGAGCCAGCGGCCAAGGGCAAGCCCCTCCCAGCAGTGGTCCACATGGTAACAGAGTCATTTCACAGGGACAAAGTCCCCAGTGATCCGGAAACAAAGGGGGAGACGAGAAGCTGCTGTTAATCTCTCAGTTGGGTCCGACTCTCGAGACCCTCTAGAGTGTAGCCCCCAGGCTCCTCTGTCCATGGGATCCTCCAGGCAAGAATACTGGGCTGGGTTGCCTTTCCCTTCTCCAGGGCATCTTCCCGACCCAGGGATCGAACCCAGGCCTTCCACACTGGCAGGTGGGTTCTTCACCACAGTGCCACGTGGAGGCCCAGAAAGAGGAGACTCTGACTGAGTCAAGTGAGCGATGCAGCCGTGCCGAGAAAGCCGTGGAAAGCGTGGCGGGCTCGTGATGTTGAGCTGATCGGGTGTCGTGGGGGAAAGTCCACACGGTCGGCACGCGTGGAAAGAAGACCTAAGCCTGAGCACACGTGCGACCCGAGACTCCGAGTGAGCGGGCGGCGCTGCCTGAGGACGCCGGGCGGCAGTGGACGCGGGCGCGGAGGGCGCCCGGCTGCCCCGACGTCGGCCGGCTCTCCTGCCTGCAGTCGCGGTGTTGGTCCCCGTGGGGCTGGCGGCCGGCCCTGCAGGCTCTGCTCTCGGCCACTGTTTGTGTCCCTCCTTGCACACCATGTGCCCACCCTGCCCGGATGCCCCCCAGAGTTGCACGTGTCCCAGCAGCTTCAGACTCCTGGCTCCCAAGGTCAAAGTCAGGACAGCAGGTGGAAGCAAGAATCCCCAGAGAATGTTACCACGTTTACACGCCTGTGCTCTTACATCGCCCCAGAATAGGCCAGGCGGAACTTGGCAAAAACAGGAAGGCCAGACTGATCAGCCAGGGGAGATGGAGGTTTGGGTGAATGTGAGGACCTCACAGGAACAGAGACTCAAAGGGAGAAGGTCCCTGAGGATTCCACCGCGGCTTGCTTGCCCTGGTGAACGGAAGTCGGATGGGATGCTAAACCCCGGACTGCAGAGCACGTTTGAAATGGGACAGCGGAAACTGCGCACCCTGGAGTGAATTACAGCTGCCCACCCTCCAAACGCGCGCTGAGGGAGGGAAGCCAACAGCATGCTCCACGCCACCAAGCGCAAACCAGGGCAAAGCCTGCGCCCCCTCCAGGACCGCCTCTGCAGGCGGCACAGCTGTGCAGGCACGAAGTGGGCGTGGCTGTGGTCCAGAAAGAGGAGACTCTGACTGAGTCAAGTGAGCGATGCAGCCGTGCCGAGAAAGCCGTGGAAAGCGTGGCGGGCTCGTGATGTTGAGCTGATCGGGTGTCGTGGGGGAAAGTCCACACGGTCGGCACGCGTGGAAAGAAGACCTAAGCCTGAGCACACGTGCGACCCGAGACTCCGAGTGAGCGGGCGGCGCTGCCTGAGGACGCCGGGCGGCAGTGGACGCGGGCGCGGAGGGCGCCCGGCTGCCCCGACGTCGGCCGGCTCTCCTGCCTGCAGTCGCGGTGTTGGTCCCCATGGGGCTGGCGGCCGGCCCTGCAGGCTCTGCTCTCGGCCACTGTTTGTGTCCCTCCTTGCACACCATGTGCCCACCCTGCCCGGATGCCCCCCAGAGTTGCACGTGTCCCAGCAGCTTCAGACTCCTGGCTCCCAAGGTCAAAGTCAGGACAGCAGGTGGAAGCAAGAATCCCCAGAGAATGTTACCACGTTTACACGCCTGTGCTCTTACATCGCCCCAGAATAGGCCAGGCGGAACTTGGCAAAAACAGGAAGGCCAGACTGATCAGCCAGGGGAGATGGAGGTTTGGGTGAATGTGAGGACCTCACAGGAACAGAGACTCAAAGGGAGAAGATCCCTGAGGATTCCACCGCGGCTTGCTTGCCCTGGTGAACGGAAGTCGGATGGGATGCTAAACCCCGGACTGCAGAGCACGTTTGAAATGGGACAGCGGAAACTGCGCACCCTGGAGTGAATTACAGCTGCCCACCCTCCAAACGCGCGCTGAGGGAGGGAAGCCAACAGCATGCTCCACGCCACCAAGCGCAAACCAGGGCAAAGCCTGCGCCCCCTCCAGGACCGCCTCTGCAGGCGGCACAGCTGTGCAGGCACGAAGTGGGCGTGGCTGACGTCAGAGACCTCTGGGTGAGGGGGCTGGAACCTGGACAGGGCGTTGCGGGGGGCAGAGTGCCCAGCCCTCGCCTGGGGGCGGGCACACACATCAGCCTGACCCGACGCTTACACGTGTGGATGTGTGCCGTCTCTCTCACACGTGTGCACAGGAAACAGACGTTCACATGTTGGCACTGCAGCCGTAGAGAGTGGGAGCAGAATCAGTGAATGCACTCGAGAAGCTTTCTCAGGCCGAGGCGAGACGACAGCAGTGAGAGGAGAGAGACGGCGGCCTCTCGAGGAGGCGGGCCCGTGCTGCGCCAGTTGAAGAGCCGACCCGTCCACGCCCGGCCGGTGGAAGCCCACCACTGTCGCGTGAGGGTGCTAAGTTCACGGGGCTGCGGCTTCCGGCCACGGGCTTTCCCGCTGGGTGTCTGGGTCCTCTGGCCCCTCAGGGCCCCGAACCCCAAGGGAGAGGCCCATGGCAGAGGAGATCCCGCATCCTACTGTGCTCCAGGCAGCACAGGAGGCTCAGCTGCTTCCCGCCCCTCTCGTTCGCAGGGCGGAGCGGGAGAGAAAGTGCAGGGAGCCGGGCCGGGCCTGAGCCTGGCCAAGTCCACACCTCTATGAGCCCGGAGCCAGGGCGACTCTTCACCAGCCAGGAACACCCACAGCTGCCTGGCCCGGGTCCCCTGCCCCAGAGGGGAGGGAGCGGAACGAGGCCCCCTGCGCCTTCCTGCCACCACCGCGGCTCCAGATGCCAGGGGGGGTCCTGTGTTACCCAAGCCACCCCTGTGCTCCCCGGCGGCTCACGTGTGGTCCGGGACCCTGTTGAAGCAAGGCCAGGGGACGTCCACAGGGCCCGCCCGCGGCACCTTTCCAGAACCATCCCAGCAGGTGGGCTCCAGCCCCTTCCATGTGAGCCCAGCACCTGAGGATCCTTCCCCCAACTCAGAACACTCTGGACACAGAGGGGCTCGGCAGTGAACCCTGTCTTCCGAGCCCAGGCCTGTTTTCTGACTTCGCTAAGAGAAACGCGGCCCCCGTCTGCCGACACCTTGCACCTCGGCCTGTTCGGCCGCCCTGGTCCAGGCCCTGGTTGGGGGCCTCCCTGACCTGGAAAGGGCCTCTGCACTCACCTGGATGGAACAGGTGGGCTTCACCACACCTTGGGGTGTAGTGAAGGTCAGTCTCACCCAGCTTTCTCAAGGTCACTGAGACACTGAAGACAGAAATTGGAGCCACACAGGCGCAGGCGCAGCAGCGAAGCCCTGGGCCGGCCAGGCTGGCTGCCGCTTCCAGGGTTTGCAGAGCCTGCTCCCGCCGCCGGCCCACCGTCACTGCGCTGGCAGGCCGGCCGAGGGCTCGTTTTCCAGCTCTGATTCAACAAGGCACGTCTCCCGTCTCCAGGCTGCGGTCGAGAGCCTGGAGGGATGCTAATGGAGCTCTCAAGGAGAAGATAATCTTTTAATGGTCTCCAAGAGGCCGCCCTGAAAACCGTACTTAATACACACACCTGAGGAGTTAAAGCCCTGCTTATCCTCGGCTGAGAACGTTTGATTAGAAGGTTTTGTGACGGGTTCTGGAGGGAGGCCCAGCAGGCCTGATCCAGCCTTTTGTGGAGGATGAGGCTGCTGGCTTGGGGGCTGGGGGCAGCTCGTGGGGTCTGGGCCTCCCAGGTGTGAGGGGAGGGAGCTGGGGGCCCAGCAAGGGCTTCTTGGGGAAGCACAAGGTATCTGGACCACCCCGCAGTGGACGTGACCGAGGCGGGCCCTCCCCCACCTCTGAATGGCTCCCACTCAGGCCCTTTTCACCAGGGCCCTGCCGGTCACCCCCACCCACCTGGGCCAGGCGGCGTCCCAAACCTGGCCCTGTGCCCAGGGGCTGCCGAGCTCTAAGAGACGGGCTCACAGACGGCCCTCGCCAGGTACTGGGACCCTCAGAGGCTTGGGTATGCTCTGGGCATCCCACTGACACCCACCCCGTGCCGCTACCTCCTGAGAAGTTGTTTTTCTGACCCGAGGTGGGGGCAGCGCCCTGTGAGTGAGCCAGCCACATGAGAATCGGGGAGGAGGGGCGCGGGGAGGCCGTGGGACTGGAGGGGCATCCCGTCTCCTTCCCGTCTGCATCTATTTTCTGGGTGTGGAGGTCCAGGGCGCGGGGTCAGATGGGATGACCCGGCGTCCACCAGGGGCTCCCGGATTGGTCTCGAGGAGGACTTCGGGGACGACCGGCCAGGGAGCCAGCAGACGGAGGCGGCGCGGGCCGCGCTGGGGCTGGAGGAAACGAGGAGCGGATGGGAGCTGAGGGTTCTGGTCGAGCTGGATTTTAACCAGAGATGCTGCTTGTGGGACGCTTGCGGGGCTTCTCTTTGTCCTTAGGCCTCCAGCGTCCCCTGCCAACTGGCCGCCCTGAGCACCCTCACTGCATCCCTGAGTCTCTGGGTGCCCCCACCCAGGGACCCAGCCTTCTCCTCCTCTCCAGAGCCCCCACCCCAGCCTCCTGGAGGCTGGTCTGCAGCTGGTCTGAATGCACTTGGCCCCTGCCCGGGCAGACACAGCGCGCAGTGGAAGACCACGGTCATCCATCTCCTTAATGAGCCCATTTGTCACGCGGGGGCTGCTGTTGTCCACCCTCTTGGCGAGCGGTCTGTTTCTGCTGGACAAGCCCAGCCAGGCCCCGGGGTCCAGGGCCCTTTGCAGGCTTGTGGATGGGGGCTCAGTCACAGCTGTTACCAGGGGGAACACAGTCTGTCTGGGCCCCTCAGTTTGCAGCAGAACACAGGGCTTCTGGAGGAGCCCAGGGAGGGTCTGCTGGGTCGTTTGTCCAGAAACAAGGGGGTCTGATGGGTGGTCACACCCTCCAGACACCCAGGAGGGACCAGCCGTCTCCCCGTGGCGCTGGCCTGGACCTCAGCTGACCTGTCTGGGGCAGATGGGGTGGTTGCCAGGTTACCAGCCGTGGATGGGGTCTGGTCCTACTCTCAGAAGGGGACTGAGCAAGTGAGGCCCCTTGCTCCCACAGGGCTGCCTCAACACCTTGGAGACACCGTCCAGCCTCCTGGTTCCTTTAGAACCTTCCAAAAGGGTTAGCCCGAGTGCCTGCTCCCGGGGTGCTGAGACCCTGAACTGTCAGCCCACGTGAAGGGCTGTGTCCCTCGCTGAGCAGTGAGCGGCTCCGGGCCAGGAGCTGTAGATGGAGGCCCAGGGACACGTTTGGGTGGGATTCTGCCCCTGGGATGCTCCTGCAGGGCCCCCAGGTACCTGCCAGGCTGTTCTGCAGGGAGCCCTCACCTGGCCTAGGCTGGTAGACTCGGAGAGAGAAGGAAGGCACGACCTGGAAAGGGCTGACTGGTGTGGTCGCAGCTGAAGGAGCCCTCCTGGGTGGGCAGACAAAGAAGACCCTGCCCTGTTTCACCAGCCCCCATGCCCCACGCAGGAGCCCTCTCCCACGTCCCCTCCTGGGGACAGCCTAGCCATCCCCGGGCGGGGGCCGGCTCGGAGGCGCACACAGGCAGAGATCTTAATAAAAAGGAGGGATTCAGGACTCAGACACAGGTGTGTGCAGAGTCCTGCGTGGAGGCACTGGTCACCCGGAGGCGCCCAGACCTGGCTGAGAGTCGCTTGGACAGGAAAGAGACCAAGAAAGTCAATCCTAAGGGAAATCAACCCTGAATGTTCCCTGGAAGGACTGATGCTGAAGCCAGAGCTTCAATATTTCGGCCACCTGATGCTGGAAAAGGCTGATGCTGGGCTAAGACTGAGGGCAGGAGGGGAAGGAGCCAGAGGGTGAGACGGTTGGGTGGTGTCACCGATTCAGTGGCCGTGAGTGTGAGCAAGCTCCAGGAGACGGTGGAGGACAGGGGAGCCTGGCGTGCTGCAATCCACGGGGTGCAAAGAGTTGGACACGACTGAGCGAGTGAGGAACAGCAACCCAGCAGCAGGCGCGCTGCCCACAGCTGAGCTCGCACAGCCTCTCAGTCTAGCAGTTTCCAGGAAGCGGCTAGCAGTTTCCGTTCTCCGGCTGCGCCTGTGTTCTGGCCGGGGCAGCCTGCTCCCACCGGGGCTAGGGGTAAGCATCTCTACTCCACCCGCTCTCCTTACCAGGCGCCCGGGGCACCAGCCCGCCCCCTCTGTCCCCAGAGCCTGCTCCTTGCAGGCCAGCCCCCTGGGCCTGTCTCAGTGTCCCTGCACCTCTGAAGCCTGGAACCCTGTCTGGGCACCCACAGATGATGCCCAGCATTGATGGGCAGCCCCCAAAGCTCTGGCCCCTTCCACGGGGTGCAAAGAGTTGGACACGACTGAGCGAGTGAGGAACAGCAACCCAGCAGCAGGCGCGCTGCCCACAGCTGAGCTCGCACAGCCTCTCAGTCTAGCAGTTTCCAGGAAGCGGCTAGCAGTTTCTGTTCTCCGGCTGCGCCTGTGTTCTGGCCGGGGCAGCCTGCTCCCACCGGGGCTAGGGGTAAGCATCTCTACTCCACCCGCTCTCCTTACCAGGCGCCCGGGGCACCAGCCAGGCCCCTCTGTCCCCAGAGCCTGCTCCTTGCAGGCCAGCCCCCTGGGCCTGTCTCAGTGTCCCTGCACCTCTGAAGCCTGGAACCCTGTCTGGGCACCCACAGATGATGCCCAGCGTTGATGGGCAGCCCCCAAAGCTCTGGCCCCCGAAGACCTCCTGGGCTCCGCCCTTGCTTGCTGCAGGCGCTGATCCATGCCCAGCCCACCTGCCCGTGGTCCCTTCCCACGGTTCCCTGACCTCCGGAGGCAGACTGAGGCTGCTGCTTTCTCTGCTGACAGCCTGAACCCAGGGCCCAAATCCGCCCAGCTCTCTCCCCTGCATCCCAAGTAGAGCTGCACCAGACGTAACACAGCCATCTGCGCGCGGTTGGCAACTGTGGAGAACCGATTACCAGGGACTGGCAGGAGACAAAAGAGCCCGGCGCGCTCCCTAATGGTATTAGGGACGCTGGGAAGAGGTGTTTCCTGCCCCACGGGCGGGGCGAGCTCCGTGATCACACTCGCCGCCTCTGCCCTGCTCGGGGTCCCCTGGGACCTGCAGGGCCAGGCTGTCAGCACCAGCCTCATCCCTGATGATGCTCTGTCCCCTGAATCGCATCTCCAGGTTCAGGTCCAGAGACCTGCAGACCAGGACGCACAGACTCCCAGTCCTCCCGGCCCCCGGAGGCATCCTCCCAGCTCGGCCTGCCTGGGGTCACTCTTGGTCCCTCAGCCCCCTGACCCCTCCAGTCCTCCTGGAAGCCCTGAGCATGCTTCCTCCAAAACCAGTCAGGGCCCCTCTCCTCCCTTCATCCCTGCTTCCACCTCCCTCCTCAAGCCCCTATGTGCTGTCCCTTGGGGGCTGCCCTGGCCTCCTGCTCACCCGTGGCCGCCTCTCCGGGCCTCTTGCAGTCCGGCCTCTTGCAAGAACAACCCCTTTCAGACTCCCCAGCGTCATCCAATATATGCAACCTCCAGCTAAGCCAGTCCACATTCTTCCTTCCAGCCTCACTGGGAGCTGGTCTGCTTGCCCCAGAGTGCCTCATGCCCCACCTGACTCATGGCACCCTGGGGCCATCGGCTCGTGCCCACCCAGACCTGCTGCAGGGGGCCGCGCCCTTCCGTGGCTCCTGGGTTTCAGCCCCTCGGATTTCAGCACCCGTGTTGCTGTGGGGGAAGCTCTCTGACCCCGTCACCCTGCCAGTCTGGTTCCTTGTCCATGAAGCCAGGCAGTCAGTCCCGGGGTCCCTACTCACTGCCCATCCCGCCCTCCTCGTGGACGCAATGGCCTCCGTGTTCACTGGGTTCTCAGCACCATGGACAGCACCTCCCCCCTGAGCTGGGAAGGGGCTCACCTGACAGGGACGGCTGTGGGGGCAGGTGGATGGGCCCCTGGTGGTCTCACCCCGGGGCGCGCGGTTCCTGCAGGGCAGCCCTCTGGGGCGAGGGGACGAAGCATCTCACTTCTGAGTGCCGATGTTTCTCCACGTGGTTTCACATGGCCCTCGGGCAGCACTTCCTCAGAGCAAAGCAGTCCAGACGCCAGTGTCCACCCCAAGCTTTGCAGGCGAGTGGGTGCCTGAGCCCCGCCCTTCTCCCTGGCCCACTCCCCTCAGGTGACAGACACGCAAGGTGAGCCTCCGTGTTTCCAAACTCAGTGCGAGTGAGCAGTCCTGCCACAGGGAGGGACGAGCACACGTTTATGGTCCAGCGACAATGTGCAGCCAAACGCTGGCAGTCACAGACGGTGACGGGGACCCGAGCTGCGGTGGCAAAGACCCCTCGGAAAGCTCTCAGGTGGGAGTCCCAGGGCAGGGTTCAAAGCTCTGAGTCACAGGTACGGCTTCTTCCTGAGAAGGGCGAAAACCACACCCACTGTGGAATTAACACGGCAGTCAAGGCAGCAGACAGGGGCGCCCGCAGAGCCAAGCTACCACGAGGCCCACGTGACGGTCAGCTCAGCTCCCACGGCCCCTGGCCCCTTCCCTGTGGCCAGATTCAGGCGTCGGGGCCAGGAATCTGGTGGGTCAGGGGTCTTTCCCGACAGGACAGTCATCTGGGCAGCTCTGGGTGGAACAGGGGGACATGGACCCCGGGCTGACGGAGGTGGGGGCGTGATCGGTAACCGCCCCCAACACCCAGCAGGCAGAATCTCAGAGCCTCTGCAGTCGCACCCACCTCACCCAGCTCCACTGCGGGGTTCAACTGCAGGTCATGTGACTCCCCCAGACCCCTGGGCAGGTGGTGGGCGTGGCCTGCACGAAGCCCCTCCCCCCCCGCCCTGGGAAAGCACCCTTTGTCCCTGGTCATCTCTGAGCAACAACCAGGCTGCCCTCATTGAGGGTCTGGTCTTCACCGGGACACCGCACTGGGAGGCACTGGCCCATGGCCTGGGTGAGGCCAGCTGGCTGGGGAGGTCCTAGGGCCCTGCCCTGCATGCCCACTGAGGAGGAAGGCGCTGGTCAGGGAATCAGTCCCTGGACTCCACTGAGGGTCAGCTCACCAGGAGCTTAAGGAAATGGCACGGCAGCCCCAGGGAGCGATGGATGGATGGCCTTCAATTTCGTCTTCGAAGCGTAAGGGGACAGGTCCCTGGGAACAGCAAGCGGGGGCCCCTGAAGCCCAAATAGGGGCCCCAGGGACCTCCCCTCAGGCTGGGCGGCCCCCTCCAGGGACCGTGCACATTCCTTACCCTGGGACACACAACTCTGCCTACGGGACGAACAGACATAGACTGAAGTATAGACGGCAGATGGGGGCCCAGCTGCGGACCAGAGCCTGCAGACACGGGATAGGCCAGCGCAGGGCTCGAGGCTGGGTCTGCATGAAGCACGGGAGGCTGGCGTCTCCAGGCGGCTCCGTCACGCCTAGTTACTTGTCCTCAACAGCCCCTGAATGTCAGCGAGTTTCCTGACGAGAACCACTCGCCGACTTCCTGGAGGCAACTGTCAGATGATCCTCACAGGCTCAGACTGCAGGGGTCTTGCCCAATAATACACTCGAGGGCTCAGGGACCAGACTGAGCACCCCTCCCAGCCCTGCGCTGTGGACGCTGACTGGCCAAGGACACGGACGGGAAACTGCGGTCCTCTTCCTCTTGCCTCGTGAAGCCAGGCTCCAGCTCCTGCGCGTCAGAGGCAGGGAAGGGGGCGCCTTCTCTCCACCAGAGATGAAGGCTGAAAACATTCCGGATGCGAGAGCTGAGGGAAGCGAGCCCGAAACTCTACGGCGAAGTCCCCTCAAGGCACGGACTGATCCCCAGCTACGTGCGCGCAGGTGGGAGGCTGAGAACACGGAGTCCAGTAGCGGAGACAGCTGGGAAGGCAGGTGCCACTTTGGCAGCTCCAGTTCCAGGGAGGGAACCACCAAGGGCTCCTGGGGAGCACTGGACAGGGAGGGGCCACATGGTGTCTGAAGGTCAAGGGCAGGTCAAGGGACACGGCGCATCCGAAAGAGCCCCCGTCGTCAAAGCTGGAACCGTTTTCACATCAAGACGCGTGGTCTAGGAGACACTCAATCCGGATGCGAGAGCTGAGGGAAGCGAGCCCGAAACTCTACGGCGAAGTCCCCTCAAGGCACGGACTGATCCCCAGCTACGTGCGCGCAGGTGGGAGGCTGAGAACACGGAGTCCAGTAGCGGAGACAGCTGGGAAGGCAGGTGCCACTTTGGCAGCTCCAGTTCCAGGGAGGGAACCACCAAGGGCTCCTGGGGAGCACTGGACAGGGAGGGGCCACATGGTGTCTGAAGGTCAAGGGCAGGTCAAGGGACACGGCGCATCCGAAAGAGCCCCCGTCGTCAAAGCTGGAACCGTTTTCACATCAAGACGCGTGGTCTAGGAGACACTCAAACGCCTGAAATGAACCCCTGAGTTCAGACTGATAGGAATGACTGAGCACACAAGGGGGAAGAGGCCGATCTGGGCACAACCGCCACAGCGTTTGCAAACCCCTGGCCCTCGAGGAGCTGGGGCGCGACCTCCACCCAGGAGTGTGGGCTGCGCCCGGCAGCTTCCGTCCAAGGAGGGCAGGGGACCTGGGGTGGGAGGCAGAGCCGGCACCACGGTGATCAGTCCCGGTGACGGCACACACCTGGGTCAGCTCCTTCCAGCACGACAGCAGCGCCGTGCAGACAAGCTCCAGCAGAGGGCCCTTCTGTGGGACACCTGCCCCGGCGCCCAGACAGTCACGGTCACGGGGCAAGGGAAGGGAGGGCCTGTCCCAGCCATGGAGGGGCCCAGGGAGACAGGAGGACTCTGGGTAGCCTGGGGTCCTGGAGAAAAAGGGCGCTAGATAAAAACCAAGCGATTCAGATACAGACTAAGGAATTTAGAGGCGTGCTTGGACTTCAGCTGGTACTAATGTATGGACACCACTTCATTTGCTGCAACAGACACACAAGCATACTAAAGATGTTGACTGGAGACCCTCGGCGTGGGGGCGTGGGAACTCTGCAACTAAAACTGGCTTGAAGAATGAAATGTCAAAAGACCAAAGCAGAGTCCCACTAGGGTGGCAAGGCGGTTTGCCCCCCCCCTCCAACCCTGTTGGAAAACCTGCCTGAGCTCCCAGGCCAGAGGTGGGTGGGATGAGCTCCCAGGGGCTCTGAGAGCCCTTGGGGTCACAGCCTTTCTCTTTCTGCCTGCAGGCGTCCCGTCAGGGAGGGGCCGGAAACGGGACCCTGGGGCGAGGCTGCTGCCCAGCAAGGGTGGGGCTGGGCACTGACAGTCCTCGCAGGAGCTGGAGGCCTCCCGGGCGTCCCTGCTGGAAGTGGGGGCCGGGATGCCCACCCACAAGGAGTCAGGGAAAGTCTTCAGAGCAGCCCACCTTCAGAGACCCTACGGGTGGTGCCCAGCTCCGGACAGGCTCTCCCCACCGTGTCTCTGTCTAGAATAAGGCTGCCACCACTTAGGTCCCGTTCATAGAGGTGGTATAAGTTCCATCCTGTCTGCAAGGCCATGGGGGAGGCCACGCCCCGCCCCTCGCCTGGCCATGACCCCCACCCCGGACCCCGGGCTCCAGGGCCTTGACTGCAGCCCTGGCCTCCCGCTGGAAGCCTGGCTTGGCTCCGGACACACCAGGGCCCCTCAAGACCCTCCACCCCAGCCCAGCAAGACACTGCAACTTCTCTCCAAAGCTCCCTGCTCCCGCTCCCGGCCTCCTCCCGCACCCATCACAGCCCCCTCCTCCCTCCCTGCTCCCCGACACTGTGGAGGAGGGTCCTTCGGGCACCTCCCAGCACTTCCTGCCCAGGGACACCTGACCCCACTCCCTCTGCTCCCAGGTGGCCAGACCCGAGCTCAGGCCCTTGGGACGGCTGCTGCCTTGCCTGACCCCTTGGCTCAGGGGCCGGAGAGTCCAGACAGGCGGTGATCACAGGTGCTGGTAGGATGCTCCTCTGCCGCCCTAAGAAGGACGCTCGGAGGCAGCGGCCCCTGCAGCGAGCACCTCACCCCTCCCTAGACGGCCAAGGCCAGGGAGGGGACCACACGCCCACCCCAGGGAGGGGCTCTGCCCTCTGAGGATGGGATGCGAGGGGTCAGTCCACTCAGTAGCCCCATCAGGGCCCCCCAACCTGTGTCAGACTCAAGAGGCCCCTGGCCACCCCAGCTCCCGGCTCCAGGGGCTGGCCTCGGGCCTGGACGGTCCTCACAGGAGGGAACATCATCAGCAGGTCCTCATCCCAAGACGGGGGAGGAGGCTAGAGCGTCTTGCCCCTGAGCCCCGCTGTGCCCAGGGGAGACCGCCTGTAGCTTCCCGAGCCCTGGGCTCACTGGTCCCCAGGCCTGCTGGCAGCCTCCCCTCCCCTCTCCATTCCCCAACCCTGCCCCTTCTATCCTTTGAGTCAGGCCCCTGCTGGAGCTGGGATGCTATTAAGCACCGCTAAGTTTACACTCTTGAGAGTCCCTCAGACTGCAAGCAGATCCAACCAGTCCATCCTAAAGGAGATCAGTCCTGAGTGTTCATTGGAGGGACTGATGTTGAAGCTGAAACTCCAACACTCTGGCCATCTGATGCGGAGAGCTGACTCATTTGAAAAGACCCTGATGCTGGGAAAGATTGACGGCAGGAGGAGAAGGGGATGACAGAGGATGAGATGGTTGGATGGCATCATCGACTCAGTGGACATGGGTTTGGGTAAACTCCGGGAATTGGTGATGGACAGGGAGGCCTGGCGTGCTACAGTCCATGGGACTGCAGAGAGTCAAACACGACTGAGCAAGTGAACTGAACTGAGCTTAACTTGTACACTGGCCACGTAGGTTGTTACTGGGCCTTGGAGGGGGCTGCCAGAGAGGGGTCTTCCTCCTGGAGGGCGCGTGGGGACCGTCCACTCTACTGCGCCTGCCCGGAGAGCTTTCCACACTCGGCTCGCCTTCAGCTCGAAGGGGAGGCCAGGCCCAAGGTGCAGTCATGGAAAATCCCCATGTGGCCCTTCTCCCCCGAGGACGCCATGCCTCGTGCCCGTGAGTAGTCAGCAGAGCTGCTCCCCTCACAATAAACCAAGCTGGACGGCCGGGCGCTACCACCAGGATCACCTGCTTCCTGCCAGCCCCGAGGTCGGACAGAAGCCCCAGGCCCGGCAGAGCCCCCTGGGCACCAGCGGGCAGGCTCCTTGTGAGTCCAGCCGCCCGGCCCTGCCCTTGGGAGTGGAGGCTTCCTGAGCACCCAGCTTCCCCAGGGCACAGCGGGGCAGGAAGGCTGGGGAATGAAGGCAAGGCCCGGCCTGAGAGCCTCCGGCGGGAGGGGACTCTGGCTGGGTGCTGACAAGGCCAGGGTCCTTGGTCCCGGGGGCAGGGGCTTTTCCGCTCAGCTGCCTGCCCAAAACGAAGTGTCGGATGGCGTGACTGGCCGACCACAGGAACGAACCCCGGTGGGTAAGCGCCCGTGGAGGGGTGCCCCAGGGCTCAGCGGAGGCCTCGACACCCCAGGCTGCGAGTCTGATGATAGGCCCCCCAAGCCCTGACTTCACGGCACCCGCAGCGGCCACCGGGCCGGCTTCTCCAGGAGCGGGCCCTGCAGGGTGGCTGAGTGAGCACAGGATGGGCCGGGTCAGTGCCAGAGCCAGGCCCTGCCCTCTACCTCTGCGGCCGAAACCCGCTGTCCTCAGACGCTACATGAGTTTTATGGACAGACAATGCCTCTCATCGCCTGATGATTATTTTTTTAATTTTGGCATTAATCATCCAAGGTCCCACTACATATTTGATGAAACGTTCAATCTCCCATTTAATGAGCTCTATGCGACTAATCAGAAAATAAAACGTAAAATATAGAATGATTTAGCTGGTGCGATGGAGAAGGAAGGGTGGCCAATTAAGTTGAGGAAGGCTGCTCGGGCAGAGGTGACCTTGGGATGGCTGAGGAGGGCGGGGGTCATCCCGAGGGGGGTTTGGAGAGGCCAGAGGCGGGGCAGGGGTCCTGATGGTCAGAAGGTGGCCTGGGCCCCGTCTCCACACAGCTCACCTCTAGGACTGGGGGAGGTCCCCTCGACCTGGGGGGCAAGGCAGGGCCCCAAGGGCAGGGCACGCCTGTGACTTTTTGCCTGGGAATCATTCCCTCCCTGACCCACTCCCACTGGAGGAGGCCCGGCAGGTGCGAAGCGCTGGCCACTGCGTGTGCTGTTCACAGTTAATTTAGCTTTTAAGGCTCCAGAGCTCAGGTTAGGTTCCCTGTTAACATGCAAATCTCTCTGAGCTGAGGCCTTGCCAAGCTGCTGTCATCCACCTTCCGACTGAGGAGCCCAGGGGGTTGGGGGCGAGCTGGGGAGGTTTGTTGTGGGGAGGCTGGGGATGCACCGAGGGGGCAGAGCTGGTAGGGGCATCCTTGTTGGGCGGCTGGACCCCTTTGAAGCTAGAGGACGGGCCCTGCCTGGGGTGGTGCCTCCCCCGCCCTCCCCTTGACCAGGGCTCAGGTCTTTGAGCCCCTGGTGGAGGAGGCCGGCTGGCATTTTTAAAGGCTCCATAAATGTTGAGGACTTATTTACATAAATGGCCAATAAACATATGAAAAGATGTTCAAGCTCAATAGTCATCAAAGGCATGCAGATGCAAGCGACAAAGCCTTTGATAACGTTTGTTTAGCAAATTGGCAGAGATGAGAGAGAAGGTCATCACCCTGGAGGGGGCGGCCT